>VAHH01000558.1:0-26740 GCA_013357305.1 Radopholus similis | reverse complement strand
ATTGATATCGACGTCGAGATCGGTATTGAAAAACCGATATTATCTCGACCGATACCGACCGAGATCTCGATACCGCTCAACACTAGTTTTGCGCCCGGAACAGCCAGAATTGGTTGGCGGCACTGAGCTCGAGCACGTACTCCACCCTGAAGAGTCCGCCCTCGGAGAAGCGCTCATCGCTGTGCGTGGCCGCGACCCGCACTGGCCACTGGCAGTGGAGCCCTCCGCCGGCCAAAATCCGCTGGCACTCCTCGTCGAGCAACAGGATTCTGCCCGAACTCCAGTTGGGGGCCCAAATGGCAGTGCCACAGCTACCTGGCCCTGTTCCTGTCGCCCACCCTGAACGCCCTGTGGAAGCGGAGAGACCCCTCCCTGGCGGCCCAGTCCCTCCAGCAGAGCAACAGCAGCAGAGAGCCCACCCCCAGACACGCGTACAAGGGAAGCAGGCGCCTCAGATTCATTCTGGGAAAAGGCAATGTGGAATGGGAAATGGGAGTCCCAAACTGATCCAGTCCAGTCCAGGTCGACCCTTTTATTTGCACAAGAGAGGACGGCAGCGGATTTTTGGGAAGGGGAACTTGGGTTTGAATTTGAAGGATGACGCAAAGGGCCCTTCAATGGAAACGGAAGCGGAAGAGAGAGACCGTACAGACAGAACTCACGCAGAATTCGGATCTGCTCCCAGACGGGGATTATATAGATTATACTACATGGGTACATATTAGTATTGATTTTCAACAAAGCTAGCATTTTTTCAAATTGCTTTGGTCATTCACTTTCGCTGTATCCTTCGTCTGCGATTGACGGCTTTCTCCGCGTCTTGAATCGATTTGCCTTTGGCGGATGGCGCGAGAAAATTGGAGCGAAGCGAAATCAATCGAAGACGAAGGGGATTGAGGAAGCGGAACCGAGAGGGAGGGAGAAGATGGCTTCCCTCGAAACGGGTCAAAACGCCCGAGATTGCGACTTTTGTTGAACGCTTTGAGGGGAGGCCCCCAAAGGGGCGAGCACAATGCTCTTCCTCCAGCAGACCCCTAAGCACATAAGCATTCATTTGCTCCGCAGAGGAGCAGTTTGTGCGCTCTGCCCAATGCCCATCCCGTCTCCGCCAAAGACTGGTCTGCCCGCATCCATCTGCTCAATGGGCGCATTCCCCCAAGCGATGGACAGCCTTTTCGCGTGACAAAACTCCCGAGACAACCCAAAGGATGCCCTCCACGAGATCTTTAGCCCTCCATTCGGCCCCAGTTCCAGCAGATGGCCGAGTCCTTTGTGTCCACTCTGCTCCCGAATGCCTCTGCCCCGGCATGGCTGTCGCGCGTGTTCACCAACACGTCGCTGGCCTACCGCCTCTACCGCCGGCTGGACACCACCAACCTGAGGCACACCCTCTATTTGATTTCGCCCTACGAGACCGCGGTGCCCACTCTGGACCAGGTGCCCAACTACAACATACAGGTGTGCCCCAGGGCTGCGCTGGGACGGAATAATGCGACGGAATCCATCTCAGGTCAGTGCATGGTGGATGACGCTGATCCTGGCCGAGTTCGTGCTGCTCTGGCTGTTCGGGCACTCCGACCGCTTCGCGCTCAACGACTCCATGTGCTCGGTGTTCGCCGGAATGCTCTCCCAGTGCTTCAAGTTCGGCGGCCGTGCCGTCGCCATCTTCGGCTACGTTTGGGTGTGGGACCGCTGGCGGGTGCTAGACCTGGCCTGGGACTCGCCCTGGACCTGGCTGCTGTGTCTGCTCACCCAGGTTGCGCCAAAAGACCATTTCGGAACCAACCCATATGGCTCAGGACTTCGCCTACTACGTGGGCCATCGCGCCATCCACGGTAATCTGGACCTTCGCAATAACCTATCCGTGTGCTGGACAGAGGCGGGCGTCTTCTGGGGGCTGCACACCATCCACCACTCCAGCGAGTACTACAACTTCTCCACAGCCCTGCGCCAGGCCGCTATCCAGGCGAGTTGCATCTGGGAGAGCTATATTTCGGCAAAGAGCGCTTCAGGACGCCGGACTGGCCATCTACGATATCGGCCAGGTGCATACATACTTTGCCACGTTGTGCCAATTGGCCAAATGCCGCTATTGCCGGACAGGCGCTGTTCATTCCGCCGCCCATCTTCTTGGTGCACCGCTACTTCTCCGAGATATTCCAGTTCTGGATGCACACTAGCGTGAGCAGCTTTTCCGCAATTACTTCTGACCCTGCCTTGTCCAGCTGCTCGGCTCGTTGGGCCCTCTGGGCCTGGTGCTGAACACGCCCTCGCACCACCGGGTGCACCACGGGCGCAACGCCTACTGCATCGACCGCAACTTTGGGGGTGCCTTTTGACCCCCGTTTGTGGTCCATTGCGTGCGCCTTTTCCGGTGTGCTGATCGTCTGGGACCGGATGTTCGGCACCTTCGAGGCGGAACGCAGGGAGGACCCGCCCGTCTATGGGCTGATCCACGCAGAGCGCAGCTTCAACCAGCTCTGGCTCCAATTCCACACACTCAAGGAGCTGCTGTGCGACAAGTGGCGTCTGAACAAGGAGGACGGGCGCCCGGCGTTCCCCGGGTGGCGCGACAAACTGAAGGCGGTGTTCTACCCGCCGGGCTGGTTTCCCGGCACCCAGGTGGCCAGGCGATGGCGCACAGGAGTCCACCGGTCCACCCACAGGTGCGTCCCTTCTTCCACTGGGCCAGCCTAGCCGACCACACCAGCGGAGTGCCACCGGTGGGTGCTGTCTCCTGTCTCCCAATCGCCTCCATCTGACTCTCGGCTTCTGCCCAGATTGAGTACCCCGTCCACAAATACAATCCGCCGCTGTCCGGCTGGCTGAAGGCCTACTGCCTGGGCCACTTCCTGCTGCTGCTGTGCGTGTTCCTGCACTTCGAGTACGACCGGGCGGAACTCAGTTACGTGGTTTTCACGCTGGAGATTGCGTTTTTCGTGTGCACCAGTAGGTCGCTGTTCTTGCCTGATCACAACAATTAAGTGGCGCTTTCAGTGCAATCGTTCGGCGCCTTCTTTGACAAAAAGTCACAGCCAACTCCATTAATCCTATTTTTGGGCATTTTCCAGGAAATACGCGCCCTTTTTGGAGATTTTCCGCTGCCTCAGTTCCGTGACCTTTTGCGCAGTGCGGATGTTCGCTGGAGGAGAGCGGAGGGTCCAGCCGAATCTGCTGTTCATGGTCTCCATCTTTGGGGCATCTGCCCTCGGCTGGTCCTTGTTCTCCCTGCTGGTGGGTGTCCGCACAATCTTGTCCCGTCAAATTTCCCGTTGTTGCAGAAGAGGGCCCAGTTTGGGGCCAAAGTGGCGGGGACAGACGCCCAAAGGGTTGGGCGCAGGAGCGAGATCAGAGTGGAAGTGACAGCCGGCAGTGGGAAGGCGGCGGTGCTGGCCGCCGGGAGGGGAATGGGCTGAGTTGACCGATTGGAGGAGGAAATGAGAGGGAGGGGAATCGCAAAACAAAAACAGACGGTCTGGCCCCCACCCGCATGCCTTCGATTCCGCTGGCGTGTCTGGGTGCGTCGGCGCAGTTTAATTTTCTCACTCAGCTGATTCGATTCTTGCGATCAAATAAAGTGCCCCGTCTCCTCTCCACTGCCCCATTCGAACGAACTTTTACGAAATGGCCCTCTCCGCTGCTCTCTCCGCAATTGTGCTCGCAATGGCCCTGTTTGTGTGCGTCGTCCACTGCCAGCAGGACATGCTCGGCCAGCTGATGGGCGGCGGGATGCAGATGTTCAGCGGCATGGGCAACGGCGGCGGCGGAGGGGGGTCCCCGCTGGGCGGACTGCTGAACATGGGCGGGGGACAGGGCGGACAGGGACTGCTCGGCGGACTGATGGGCGGCAGACGTTGAGGCCCAAGTGGAACGGAGCAGACATTGAAGAGACACACACATGTTTCACCTTTGTTTTCTGATGAGCCGTATAAATGCATTTGGTTTAAAGGTCTGCGGTACATGCTAGAAGAATGATTCCAAAATTGCTTGGTTAGTTTGGGCCAGGTTATGGTCAAAAAACTCCAAAAATCCATAATTTTATTTAAACATTTGGCCATAACTCGACTATTCTCAAAAGCCCCCGTCGCCCAAATGACCTGCCCCGGATAGGTAGGTCCCCGTCCCGAGTATACATATTTTGCCCGCATTTGGCGCAAGGCAATTTTCTTACATTCATCCATTCCTCGAGTCGCTTTGTCCTAACCCCTGTCTCCATCAGTCAACGACATCTTTTGGAATCGTCCGTCTCAACATCCAATGTTATTCGAAATTGTATTTTTTGTTCGCACCCAACACACCCGTCTGATTATTCATCTGCCCTCCACTCTGTTCTGTTCGGTGCGCGTCTAACTTTGTTTTATCAAATGGAGAGGGACCTTGTCCGCACTTTGGTAGATGGCTCTGGCGGTTCCAGCACTTGCCATCCATCATTCCGAGGGTCCGGTCTGCCTGCCGCCTTTGCCCGGTGCAAACAAAATTCGCGCGTCTTTTTTGCGGGAACTGGCGCACCCATCAGAGTGGATCTGCGTCAACGACGATGACGTGACAGTATTAAATGCAGTTCCTCCTCCGATTTCAGTCACACATCGTGTATTGTCGATTTCCAATTATTCTTGTATTCTCACATAAATGGGTTCCATCTCTGAGACCGCCGCAGTGAAGCTGAGCGAAGCGGCACTTGGCTCGCTGCCCACTCATGTGACAGTGCCCAACTATAATCGACGCGAGCTGAGCGCCGGTATTGTGCACTTCGGGGCCGGAAACTTCCACCGCGCTCATCAGGAGACCTATTTGGACGAACTGTTCGCCCAGGGAATGGACCTCGACTGGGCAGTGGTGGGCGCAGGAGTGATGTCGGCTGATCGCGAGTTGCGCGACAAATTGGCCGCACAAGACTTCCTGACCACAGTTGTGCAGCAGGCAAGTGAAGGGAAAGGGACCAGGGGACTTGCCATGAGATGCGGGAACACTGCTATTTGTGGGAGCCTTGCAGGACCCCTGCGTGAACAGGGTGCGCGTGATCGGTTCGATGGTCGACTTCTTGCCCGTGGGAGATCCTGCCGCGGTCATCCGCCGTCTTTGCGACCCCGCAGTGCGCATCGTGTCGTTGACCATCACCGAGGGCGGCTACTTCCTCAATTCGGCGGAAAACACGTTCGACTCCGCCCATCCGGCGATCATTGCCGATTCCCAGGTACCAATCCTCAGAACCATCACAGATGGACTGCCTCTCTTGAATGCTTCCCTTCTCAGTCTCCAAATGAGCCGCGCACGGTGTTCGGCCTGATCGTGGCTGCACTGAGAGAGCGTAAAGCGGCCGACGTCCCTCCATTCACGGTGCTCTCGTGCGACAACATTCCCCACAACGGGCTGGTTGCTCGCAACGCAGTGGTCGGCCTGGCCGCCCTCTCAGATGCGCAGCTGGCAGAGTGGATTGCGGAAAACGTCGCCTTCCCGAGCGGAATGGTGGACCGCATCACGCCCGTGACCGGGGAACGCGAACGGCGCCTTTGTGTGGAGGAGCACGGGATTGAGGACGGATGGCCAGTGTTCTGCGAGGGCTTCAAGCAGTGGGTCCTCGAGGACCGCTTTCCCTCCGGACGCCCCCGGCTGGAGCGAGTCGGCGTCCAATTTGTGCCCGATGTTGCCCCGTACGAGCTGATGAAGCTGCGCATCCTGAACGGCGGCCATTCCGCCCTGGCCTACATTAGCGCCCTTCTGGGCATCCAGTTCGCCCACGAGGCTCTGGCCAACAGACTGGTTCGCGCTTTTTTGCGCCGACTGGAGCAGCAGGAGATCATTCCGAGTGTGCCCCCTCCGCCCGGCTGCGACTTGAACCAATACTTCGATGTGGTGGAACAACGCTTCGCAAACCCCAAAATTGCGGACACGATCCGACGCCTCTGCCAGGAAGGGTCCAGTCGCCAGCCCAAATTCATCGTGCCCACAATCGTGGATCGCGTCGGACAAGGCAAACTCGGTGACAAATGACTTATTAACCTAAGTCCGGTTCAGGCAAGAGTGTGCACGGTCTGGCGCTTGCCTGTGCCCTGTGGTGCCGCTATTGCTACGGCACCACCGAGGAAGGCACGCCGATTGAGCCGAACGACACCAATTGGACGCAGCTGAATGAGCGAGCCCGTTTGGCGAGGCAATCCCCGCTCGTTTGGCTGGAGATGGAGGAAGTCTACGGAGGTTTGGGCCAATCGCCCGTGTTCGCCGCAGCATTCAGCCAGGCGTTGAGCGCCATTTGGCGGGACGGGGTCGAGCAGACAGTGCGCCAATACGTGCACTTCCCGGCGGAAGAAGGTCAAAAAGGTGCGGAAAACAAAAGCAATTTTCGATAAACCCCAACCCCATCTCGCAACAGAGGAAATTGTTCGACGCCCGAGTTTGTTCGAAATCGCAGAAAAGGCGCTGGACGGGCAGCAACAGTCGATCGCAATCTCCGCACTGGCTCAATGAGACAGATGAAGAACAGCGATATGTTTTGGATGGGAGAAATGGGCAATTAATTTATCTTATTTTTATGTATTTTAAGCATTTGACTAAAGGCACTTTGGCGCAAATTTAACAACCTTTATGGGAAATAAATAAATTGGCTCTAGCTAGATCTTTGAATTTCCCGGAATGTGGGCGATTCCAGTGCATCTTCACTGCTCTTTGATATCGGCCACAATGGCCACAGCCTCGATCTCCACGCGTCCCTGTTTCGGGAGTGCGGCTTGGCGTAGATCTCATTCACCGTCGCAAAGTCATTCATGTCCGCCAGCAGAATGGTGGTCTTCACAACTGCAATTGGAACGGGATAAGAGACCAATTGTTGCCCCAACATCATCACTTCATCAGTCATGTCGCCTGACTCATCTCCCAAAATATCAACATCATTATTTATGCAAAATATGTGACGATCCTTGTGGCGACTGCAGCAGTTAGTCATCCCGACTCCGCTCTCGTAGAATGGAATATGCTGGAGAAACAACCTAATCCTCGGGAATTTCCGAACGCTAGCAAGTATTTAATGCACCGGCAATGTTCACATCAGCAGGTCATCAAAGGAAACAACGACACCAAAATATGGAAAATACGGTCGTGCTTTGTCTCTTCGCTTGCTTCGTCGTGCTGCTGTTATCTGCCAGTCCCATGGACGCCCATTTTGCTGGTCGACGTTCTGGAGGTCCTCACCTAAACTCAACAAATGCTTCAACTTCCGATGAGAACGAGACAGATGGACTTAATCGAACCGGGAACACATTTGGCCATGTTCGGGAGGACCGATTCCGACGGTGGGCGATGCAACAAAATGGTACGGTGAAGATGACTAGTATAAACTATAAATACTTTGAATTTGGAAAGATGGAAACGGCACACATTCGCCCCACCGGATTGGCCACTGGCACCAGCACATGCTGAACAGCACCAATTCGATCAGTGCAAATTGCACCCATTGGCATCGTGTTGGGGCACAAAATGGCACTGCATTCAACCGGACTGGCGGTGTACCTGCCGCCATCTCCCGCCCGGCTAATTCACAGCGCTTCCGCAGACGATCTTTCCGGCGCAATGGTACCACAGAAAACAAAGAAAGCATCTCTGGAGATTTGCCCATTCTACATGTACTTTACCTTCACAGAAACCTCAAACAGCAATGGCAGCGATTGGTGGAGAGGAAGCAGCGGAAGGGGTTTTGGCGGCGGTCAAATTGGCAGTTCAAACTTTGGGGAAACGAGCGGCGGATTTGGCCCATTCGGCGGAGGAAATAGCCGATCTGGATCTGGGCGTATCGGCGGAGGAGGAGGGAACTTCGCCTCTGGTGGCGAATTTGGCCAGCAAGGGTCCGCTTTTGGGACCACTGGAAATGGCTTTGGACCGTTTGGTGGACAAAGTGGCGCCGAACGGGGAAGAGGGGCTCGCAACGGGTTCGGCCGCGGAGGGCAAATCGGCGGCGGTTTTGGCGGACAGTTTGGTAGCTCCAATGGACAAATTGGGTTTGGTGGGTTCTGAGAAGTTCCCGGTACTTCCAATGTTCACATTTCCATTATTAATTTCCAGTCATCTAATTTGACGACGTTTTTCCAAATAAACCTCTTATTTTGTGCACTTCAATTGTTATGGACTGAGTCTGATCGTTCCAATTGTTTACCGCCCTACCATTGCCGTAGTTTGCGCCGGCCTCGTGCAGTATGGCGCCCATGTTCTTCAGCGCTTGCTCCGTCTCGCTTTTGATGCCGCCCTCGACCAGGTCTGTCCCACCCGGGACCATGCCCAGGCATCCGCTGATGTACAGCGTTTTGTCCACTTGCACTGCTTGGCTGAATGCGGGTCCATCTGATTTCCAGCAATTTACGCCTACAAACCTGTATGGGCCAATCGCCTTCGGCGCATTTGCCGTGGAGATGATTCGGCGGAACACTGACATTGCGAACAAAGAATTGGGCACCACAATTTGTATTAAACCTAAAATAAATTTGTATTCTGAGGGGGGGGGTACGAAAATGCATAAGTACCTGCATTTCTTTTTTACGGGTGTATTAAGGTAAAATTGAGGTTACATATGACCTTATGGTGATTTGATGATAGTGATAGTTCGCTTATCTTTTTACGTTTTGCAGTTTCATTGCAGGAATCGGGCTAGATAATTTCTATTATTATTTATTACTTATTATTATTGAGGAAAAAGGTGGGGGGGGGGGGGGGGGGGAATATTTGTGACGGAAGCGGAAATAATCGTATCCGATTCCAATTTTGTGCAAATTTTAAGACAACCTGAATTGGAGTCTTTTTAGACATTTTTTTAAATATTTTTCTGAACCCCGCCCGCATGATTGGTATCTGTTATGTATTGTTTATTTTGTATTATCTTTGCAGAAATAGAGCTTAAACTCTCTATGGTGAAGTCGGGAACAATAATATAAATCGCGCGCGGAGTCTCTGCCTTCGTTCACGGGTTCATTGAAACGCAATGCAGGTGATGCCGTCCCATTCCACCGCGCAGTACTGTTCTGCGTAGACGCCAAAGCCAAAGTGCTGCTGGTCGGAGGTGCAGACCACGTCGAACACGAGAGCGGGGAACGAGTGCTCCAGGGCCCTCTTGACGTGCCATTTCCTCAGCGGGGGCGCCTCGTCGCCTGTGGCCATCACCTGCCGCAAAATGTGCGCCATCCGCTGGTCGTTGCACTTCAGCCCGCTGCCACCGGCAATAAGTTTTCTCCGCTCAAGTTGCTGCTAAGCAGGTCAATCGGGTTTGACACTCACTCACAGACCTCAATCAGCGCCCTGCCGAGCAGACGCTGGTTGCGCTTCTCGAAGATGTCCGCAGCCCCCAAAGGCATCAACTTGGTTGCCGCTGCCTTCTTGTTCCGTGCACCTTTTGGGGGCACTTCCTCTCCATCCTTGTCCTCATAGAACCGCTCTTCTTCTCAAATCGACCCATAAAAATCATTTCATTTTGGGACCATTATACCTTTGGCGAGCTCTCCTTTTTCGCCCTCATCTGCCCACTTTGGGTATTCTTCCTCCTGCGATTCTTCTTCCTCTTTCGGTTTCCTCTTTTTCCCGCTCACGCCTTTCAGCGCAACTGCCGAACTGCTGTTCAGCCTCCCCTCGGGCACTGTTTTCGTTGCTTTCTTCTGACTGGAGTTGCCCAACTTGCCCTTCTTCCGCTGCTTCTTCTCACTCTCTTCGCTTCCATCGGTGTCGTTCGCGGATGCGGACACCTTTTGCTGCTTAGGGCGAAAAGTGCTGCTCTTCGGCACATCCGCTTCATCTGACGATGCTGCTGGTTCCTCTTCCTCGGACTCTTCTTGCGACGGCTCAGCGGTGGTAGTGGTTATGTTGGACAGGAGCGAGAACAACGAGGTTCCTGATGAATGAATGAACTGGTCTCAGTTTAAGCGTGGAAAATACCTCCAATTAACATGTCTACGGGAGATTCAGTCTCCGCTGTAGGGGAGGATTGGTCCCCGCAACCTGCTGCTCCACTCTCAGATTTGCCAGCCGAAATGCCGATTTGAGTTTGGTCAAAATAGCCAAACAAACAAATACCTGGACACTTTGGGGATGAGGGGCATTTGCCGTCAGTACTCGTACCGGAACAGCCGCCAGCGGCAGAGGCTGGCCCAGGTGAGGGCCCAGATGGTGCGCCCGGCTGGGGACCAGTGCACGCTGCAGATGGAGGTTGGCAGGTGGGACAGGAGGGGATTCTGAACCGTGGCGAGATGCACCACATTTGGGGAAAAGGAGGCACTTTGCCGCTGTTCCGCAGCACAACAACGGCTCTGCACAGCCGCAGCACAACATCGGCGGATGGCAGCAGCAGTGGGGCGACGGCTGGCAAGTTCCTACTCCGGCATACAGAAATGCGTCGCCAGAGGCAAATGCGGAGAGCACCAGGGCGACAATGAACGGCGGAGAGCGGCCACTGTCAGAAGCCATTGGCGGCGGGGGAAAGCGAATGAACAGTGCAGATTTGCACGGATTTAGCCCAATTCCTCGTCGCGACGACAGCCAGATTAGCCCACTTCAGGAATTTGGCGGCGACAAGCACTAATTGCCTCTCCAGGATGGACCATATCCATCCACTGCAGACTCCAAAAACCACCACCTTATCGTCACATTATCGGTCTCAGCAGTTTCAGGGAGAAAAGGCTACTTTTGAATTAAAAAAAAAACATAATTTTGGCAACCACAAATCTTTAAATATTTATTTTCCTCGCTCATTTCGAACAATTGTGAATATTGAGAAACAAATTGTTGTGTGAACGACGCAGGCTGTTCCCGTTGCTAGGCAACCCAACCTACTATTTAATAGGGGTCTGCATTTCGCCTTATCCCGCAGTTCCTTTTGGGAGATTCGAAGAAAGCCTGACGCAAATAATTTTGCAGACCAGAAATGTCCTACCGCGAACTGAGAGGTTTTGGTTCGACTTGCTTTCCGCCAGTGTGATTCTCGTTGCTACTAGATGCCACGGAGATTTTGCGTTCGCTGCGCTACCCGCGGCTGGTGTCCATGGAAAACTTCCGGTACCCGAATTTCGCACTGATGGCCGAAGTGCTGGAGTGGGTTGTGCGCAAGTTCGACCCGAATGTGCGCATGCCGAGGCAAATTGAGAACGAGGCGGACCGAGTGCTGTTCGTGAAGAGCGCAGTGCTCACTCTGCTGCAGAAGGCGCACGTCCGACTGAACCCGAAAAACATTTACCAGGTCTGCCTAAGCCCAAGCCAGGTCCCATGTGCCGCCACCAGTCCGATGGGCACGCCATTCGGGAGCTGCTCCCGGTGCTGCGCATGCTCTACGAGGGGGTCAGGGAGCGCCAGCTCGGCCAACAGCTGAAGTCGTCGGACGGCCAGGAGTCGGTGCAGATCAATGTGCTCCGCTCCCAGATGGTCGCAAAGGTGGGCAAAACCGTGGGCCGGAATGGGACATTGGCGGCTCCCCTTCCAGCGCCAAGAGTTGCGTCAGACGGTGCAACTGGCGGCGGAGCTGCCGAAGACGGGCGCAAACCTGTACGAGTTGCTGCGCGAAGAAGTGTTCGCCAAAGTGGGAAGGGCACACGCAAAGGTTGAGTGGTTTGGTTTCCAAAGGAAATTCGGAGCAACGCACTGGGACGTTCGCTGAATGCGTCGCAAGTGGAGATGGAGATCCGGGAGCGAGTCCAGTCCACAGAGCAGAAGGTCGCGGAGGTCAAGGAGCGCCTGGGCAGCATCGAGTCGGACGAGCAGGAGCTGGGCCGGAAAATTGAGCGCAGACGCAGGGAGATGGACCAGCTGCAGAAGAGACTGGCCAAGTTGCAGGTGAGGGGGGACTGGCAGAACAGTGCAATAATGCACACTGCTCAGGAGTTCCGTCCCCCCTACATGGACGAGTACGAGAAGTTCGAGGCGGAGTTGCGCGACATGTACGCAGTGGTCAGTCCCAAATCGGATGCATTCGTGGATTTGCCGTTTGCAGTACGTGTCTCTCTTCCGCAACCTGCACTACCTGCAGAGCCAGCTAGCCCAGACGGAGAGTGTGGAGCGGGAACGAGCCCAGGACGCGGAACGGTCGATGCGGGTAGCCGTGGAGCGCATGCAGGCGGAAAGTGAACAGTCGGCGCCAGCGTAGGCCGAAATTGGATCCAACCAAAAGGGCGGAGTGTTAATTCAGAATTGCTGGAATCACCTCCGGAATGGAGTTTGGTGAGACGGCGCTCGAGGAGGAGGGGCTGGCGGACAGACAGTCCAGAGGCAGGGCAACTGCTCTTCTCGTTCCGTATCTATTGTAAATGGAATTCCAGAGATCCGCGTGTTCGGCAACATGACCGGGGCGGGACTGTCGGACGACGAGGACGAGGAGGCAGAGGACGACGGGGGCAGGATCATCGAGGTGGAGGACGAGGAGGAGGAGGAGGACGAAGAAGAGGACGGGGAGGAGGAGGAGCGGGAGATCGCGCGAATCGAGCAGGAGATGATGCGCGAGGAGGAGCAGGAGAGAGGGGCTGCGGGGGAACTGGGGGAGGAGCCCCAGAACAATATTGAGGAACTGCTGGCGGACGAGGAGGAGGCGGAGGGACCCGACCTGCTGCTGGGGGAGGTCATCACCACTACTGGGTCCCTCTACCTTCGCATATTTTCACATTTTCAGCACCACCATCAAGAGGGAGGCGACGAGTCGGAGGAGGACCACTCTGGCTTCTAACCCCTCTGGATGGGAGAGAAAGAGAACGCGTTTGACAATTTTGTATTTTTATTCCGAATGTTTTGAAGGAGCATGACGTGGAGATCTTAAAAAAGACGCACACACTGGGCAAGGACATTTGTAAATATTTTCCATTAGCCCTCGTATAATGGATTTGGAATGGAATAAAATTTGTCAACATGCAACCAAATCGCATCACTTTTCCGTTTGCGTATTTTCCATCAAATCCAATTCTACGCCGGCGTAATTCTTTTTTTGCAGAAAATGGCCGTCGTCCTCCATCGTTCGCTGTCGACGGCGCTGTTGTTGTTGTGCCTTTTGGTTTCCTCAGCGCTGGCACATAAATCGGCCGAAAGAGCAAGGGTGCGGACCAAGCGAAATCCGATTGCTGTGGCGGTAATAAACGGAGTCATCGGTGGGCTGCAGGGCTGCTCCAGCCAAAGAGGGCTTCTTTCCCGGTTGATAATCAGGAATGACGACAAACGTGCTGACCACAATGCTGGACTACAAGCCGGTGATCAGCAGCGGCGGGTGCCGTTGGTACGGCAAATCGCCTGGCTGCTTCGGAAAGTGGGCGGCCGGTTCATTGTGCTGTGTTCCCAACGTCCCCCACAAAGGTGTCCGGTCAACTACAACTTTGTTCGCAAGCACGACGGCAGCTGCGAGGGCTTTGGCTTCTCGTTCACCGGCTGTCCCCCCGACGGGTCCTTCGGGATGAGGTGTGCGCCCGGCGGATTCTACAAGCACTTCTGCTGCAAGTGCCCAATTCCCCCACAGTCCCGATTCCCGAGTCCGCCCTTTGAGGCAGGACAGGACTGACTGCTCGTGGGCCGGCCGATGGGTGAGCTCCTCGGACAACGTGGACACAGTGTGCCGCTACGAGAACGTGGCCAACTGCGGCAAACTGATCTGCAGGGGAAGCGGCTATGTGGGCCAGGGGTTGTGGGGAAATTGGGACGGGACGAGTGTCGTTGCAGAGTGAGCTGGAGGAGTTCATCGAGGGCCAGACCTGCGACGAAGTGACGTGGAGGACGAATGGACTCGTGCTGAAGGGCAAGGCCGGCTGCGGCATCATCAACTGGTACGACGGCCAGGGCAGGGGAGTCAACGAGTGGTACAAGTCCGCCGAAGAGGGCCCCGAGGACTGAGGTGCGGGGCTACTCTCGCCTTGCTAATTGTGCAAAATAAAGCTACTACTGAATTGTGCGTAATGGGTTTTTCCGAACACAAATGGGTGAAACCGAATGGTTGTTTGTTCCGAATTAGTCAGCCAAGCATTCCCATTTCGAATTCCACCCATTTGCAAAAGATGCGCCAACTTGGCGCGGAAACATCGTCCGTCCCGTCGATCGGGGCAAAATTCGATTTCCGGAATTCGCCGGCCTGAGTCGGCGAATGTGAGAATTTCCCAAATTCGCCGGCGAATTCCGGAATTCGCCGATTTTCGACTTTCGCCGTAACATATGTATTGTAGGTATTTACTATTTACATGCTAAGTGGAAAAATGTGATAATGCGAATTTGGTGTGTTGGAAATGGAAAGGAACAGGCATGGACAACAACTGTGGGCTGAATGGGCAGACAATTCTCTGGTTGCTGATGGATGGGCAATGTTGTGAGGTAAAATGGGGAAGCAAATTAATTATACAATTGCAGGGAGATATGGTGAAAACGGTGAAAAGGGAAACAAAATTGGAAGCAGACAAACAAATAGAATTGTTGATCGGTCAAAAACGTTTGGAAATGCATAAACACGCTCAGAGATAGACTCTCTCCGCTGTGCGCTCATTCGACGAAGAGTCGGCGCGCAATGTGGAGGAGGAGGTGTTGTTCTCGTTGACGATCTGGTGGCGCCTTGCGCCCGCACTTCCGGGCAAAATGTCGTCGACCTCGGGTTGCGCCTGGGCCAACAAAATGGGCTTCATTGCTGCCCCTCCTCTTGCCCACCAGAGGGGCCTGCGGCAAAAGCAGGTATCCGGCGGCGGGGGCGGGGCCCCCGGAGAAGCGCGGAGAGTAGTGCTGCTGCTGGTTGTCCACCCGGTGGTGCGCCCCGCTCGACATGGACCCCTTCATCAGCTCGTAGCGCATCGGCGAACGGAACGCCAGACAGAGGCGCTGCATGGATCGGGGGAATGGGGGACATTTAGCGGTCTCGCGGAACTCACTCGACACGGGGAAATGCGCGCCCCGCGCATGCAGCCGCGACAAATGGCCAGCATGGCCCACAGGGGAATGGGCACAAGGGGCGCCAGGGCGATGGCGACGCCGCACCACTCGCTCCACCTCCAGGCTCGGATCTGGGCGGAATATTTGTCCGCGTACGAGTAGCCCAACACGTTGAGGACGGCGATTGCCTTGAGAGGGGGAACGCTCCTGGGGTATCGGAGTCGGAGTGAGTGCTCACGATGGGCACGACCGGCAGCAGGTAGGTGAGGAAAAGCAGAAAGTGGCCGAGGCACCAGCAGCAGCTGGAGCTCAGCATCGTCTTCAGGTCCATGCCGAGGGAGTGCGCACAGTACACCCAGGAGACGGTGACCAGCTCGAAGGCCAGGATGCAAGCCAGAGTGACGTACTGCAGGTAGCCGCTGGTCAGCTCGTAACCGTGTTTGCCGGCCTGAAACATGTTTGTGAGTCGAACGCCACGATCGATTGGTACTTGTGTTGCAAAGAACAGTGCGGACGCTGCACCGACCAGGCAAACGAACAGGGCCAGGGTGAAGCGAGGACAGCACTGAAAGGCATCAGAGTCCGGCCAAAGGGAGAGAGTGACCACTCATTCACTCACTCGGGACCACTTTTCGCCGAATGCGTCCTCCAGGGTGGCGAGCACACTGAGCGCCAGCAGGAAGAAAATGTTGAGCAGCACACAGCCGGACATCACCAGGAACATGCCGCTCAGGATCTTGGCGTGGGGCAGATGCGCCAGGTAGACCAGCAGCTGGTAGAACTGGTTCTCGCCTGGACGGGGGCGGACAAAATTCAAAATGTTCTGGGTGCCCGGTCTGCCTTGGTCTATGAGTTCCGCGGGCGAGAGTCCCGTCTTCAGACTGGCGTGGCCGACCAGCGCCACCACTGTGGCAAGCTGCAGAGTGCCAACCAGTGCGTGGCCCACAACCAGTACAAACGAGTCCCTTTGGGGGAATGGTGCCCAACAGAAACAGGCCAGCGCTCACTTGACCAGGTTGTTGGACCGCTTGTTGTAGGAGCCGATGGTGATGAAGGCACCGAAGCCCAGTCCGGTGGCCAAAATGGCCTGCTCAATGGCCGCCTTCCAGACCTGCAAGTACATAAATGTGCGGTGTTTTAAATCCGCGGAAACCCCTACCAAGTAGTCCTTCAGCTTCTCCCAGTCCAAAGTCTCCACAAAGAACTGCTCGAACATCTCAATGGCTCCCGAAGCGAATATCGCGCGTCCACACAGTCCAAGCAGCAGTGCCACAGGCACGAGGAACGTGAACTGGAACGGAAGGATCCGACGACCGTTGGTACATATATTTGCCCCCCACCGACCACAATCACTTTGCCGAGCCAGCGGACGCCAAAGCAAATTGCGCAGAAGACCAGTGCCCAGACCAGGCATTGGGCGATCAGCAGGTGCAGCTGGAACTGGCCCACTTGGGCGATGCTCTCGCTCTGGTTGTCGACCACACTGAGGGGAATTGGGTTTGGGCGGTTGATGTGGCACTCGTTTGGGGCACCTGAGGAACTGGCTCATAGCCGAGTCATCGTGGAACGTGGCCAGTCGCTCGCGCACAGTGAACGCGGAACTGTTTTGCGAGAACACGGACGCAGACTCGCGACAGGCGCCGAACTGGAACTCCGGAAAGTTCTTGCAGTGCAGCCAGGGTAGGCCTTGGATGGGAATGAATGAAGAATGAACGCAGAGGTCGTCTCTCGTCTCACCGGGCCGGTCGTCGGTGAGCGTCCAGAAGAGGTGGTAGATGAACATGAAGATCATGGCCAAATACCGCGTCATTGTGGCCTAGAATTGGTTGTCAAATTCGGAAATATCCGAAATGTCAGACCATGACGAAGAGGGAGAACAGAATCTGAGCGATGCCGACCCCTGAAGGCACACAAACGATGGAGCGGATTCGGACAAAATTGCCTTTGAACACGGGGCAAATGTTGTAGAAGGCCTGGACGGGGCCCCGGCCTGTCAGCTGTCCGATGCACACTTCCAGCACCAGAATGGGCAGTACCACCCCCAGCAGAGCGGCCCCGTAGGCGACCAGGAAGGCGGCTGAAAGCGGACAGAGGACTGCCCTGTTGCCGGCCGCACTCACGGCCTCCGTGGTCCAGAACGAGGCGGGGCAGGTTGAGCAGGTTGGTGGTGGCGAACAGGTAGGCCAGTGCGGCGAACATGAACTCCGGCTTCGCGGACCAGATGTCGCGCCACTCTTCCACGATCAGAGAAGAGACCTCAAACGACCGCATTTTCAGACCCGATCTTCGTTTGGCGCTGATAGAGGAGTGTGTTTTGAGGGAAGATAAGCAGGGAGGCAGCCATAAAACTGTTTTTCCACACTCATCCGCCAGTCGGCGCTTTCTTTTTGGCGAAAAGAAAGGGGAAATTACATATTACATATGATGAGGTTGACGATCTATAAACTTATCCTATCCATTAATCCCCCAGGGAATTTGGGGATGGGGGTTGATGGAGTGCATTTTCGGTACTGTGTTGTGCTGTTGTGTTGTGCCCGTGCCCACCTTCATGTTGGACAGACTCCTGTCCTCGAACCACATCCTCGGGGCGTCCGCCTGTTCCCTGGGATTATTTGCCGACTCTTGCCGAGGGAAATTGGCCGTGCGGAATAATTCGGAATTGGAGTTGGGGGCCGGGTCATAAAGCGGCGCAGTCAATTCACTGAAACGGACGGAAAATGCCATAAAACGGGGAAAAGCAAACAAAAAAAGGGAAAGTGTGAACTGCGGGAAAATGATGAATGAACAAAGAAGGAAGGCCTTTGGCCCAGATCATTGGAATGTCCGCTGCCAAATTGCGTTTTTCCTGTGGAAACGGGGACTGGGCGGCTGCCAACTGCAGAGTTCGCTCTGCCCCTCCGCAACTCTGGTCGCGGGCCGAATGAGCATTTTGGCGGAAAACGGGGAATCGAATTAAGATTAGCACACACACGGGCAGAAGGGACGGGCGAAAATTGCTGTGCAAAATGCAATTTGGGCGGGGAGAAGTGAATTGGGAAGAGCGGAAGGAGAGGCAAGGGGTAAACGGACGGAAACGGAGATTTGGGCAGGGGACGGGCATATGGCCCGCATCTGTTGGATAAAATGGGGTTGTGGGCAGAGGAGGGGGCCTGGGGAGGTCACACACGTAATATAAGTATTTGGTACTTGGTGATTCTCCGTCCGGATCGGTGTGTGTCCTTCCCGTGTTGCCGAATGCAACAACAGTCGCCAGACTCGGCCGCTGCCTTTGTGTGTGTGGACGGCTGCGTTAACAGCGAAGAGCCAGCAGCAGCTGAGCTAATAATCGGAGGCGAGTGGCGATCGATCAAGTGCGCAAGGGGCACTTGTTTTGCGGGCGGGGAGCAGCGGGCGGAGGTCGGGCGCACGATTTTAGCGCAAATGGGGGAAGGAGAGAAGGCGATGGATGACATGGACGGATCAGCGCCAGAATTGGAGGTAATTATTGCGCCAAATGGGCGGTTGGGTGGGCACAGCGAAAGGGCGAAACACCGACAAAGGAGGGAGAAATCGCCTGATTCCGAGTCCAGTCGGTCGATGACCTTTTCCCCTTTCCCTGATATGCAGGTTAAAACGGGAATAGCCCCCATAAGGGAATGCGTGGGAATGGGAAAGCAAACAGATTCTCTATAAAAAACAGGATGTCTGGGAAGTGCTCCGGTGTTTTGGCTCAGCCGCCACTCCGAACTCACAAAATGCCCAACAAATTCGCATTTTAGTTTGGAATGGGAATATTCCGATACTTCGCCCAAACATTGGTCGGCTAGTCGGTGGTCCTGGGAAAATGCCGCAATTCCCATTTCGTGCAAAACCGGGAAAATAAAATAGTAATCATTTTCAGCGCCAGCAGTTGTCCGATTTCTGCAAAAAGTGCGCTGCGGCCGCAACCGGCGAATGATTCGTTGGCCGGTTGGGCGTGGACAAGTGAGGGCTGCAGAGGTTCTGGTTCTCCAAATGGGGAATGAATGCGTTGGTTCTCGGCCGTCGGATTTGTCTGGGTGAGGGAAATGGGCCGGTGGGTGTTGGTGTCCCATTGGCTGATTGGCTTTCGTAAAATGGGGGGACGCTAATCGGATTCGCAACTTAAAGTGTCCTCTGTGTGCACGGAAAGACGAAAAATGAGCTGCTGGCCAACTGATGTTGTCCACCCTGAGAGCAGCCGGTCGTCGGATCGAGTCTCGGAGGAGGGAATGAGCGATTTGTTTGCACGCGCCAATTAATTGTTATCAATCAAAAGGCGGCTGGGCGGAGGATTTGGGGACAGCAAAGGCTTCTCTCGGCCGGGGGAGGCAAATGAAGAGCTTCTTTTGCCCATTTGGCAGCCGAATAAAGGCCGATGAGGAGGAGCAGGCGGAAGGAAGGGAGGCAAGGGAATCTCGTAGCCATTTATTTATGTGTCTGCCGGCACTGGACGAGGCGAAACGGCGCTGTTTATTCGGGAGGAGGGGAATGGGAATGGGAAGTGGTGAGGTGGGGCGGTGGGGCGGCGGTAGTGTCCCACCAAAATATTTGTATCCGGCCAAAGGGTCACTGCAATAATAAGTTGTTCGAATGCACTGGATGAGCTGCAACTGCGGGAGGAGGCCAAATGAGTAAAGAGACAAAAGTGCCAGTCTATCCGCTTATTTTCGCAGAAGGGACGGGATTATCCGAGGAAATTAAAAATGGCCATGTGCGGCCGAGCTCCATTTGGCGAAGGGGCACCTACAATGTGGGGAATCGGTCCCTCGAGAGCGGGCATTGGGCGGCAACATCCAACCAACACACATACACGGACTTGAACATTGTAGCTAGGTTGTTGTTGTCTGTTTCCGTTTGCTCCCTCCGCCCGGAATCTGTGTTCTCCCTGCGCCCAGTCCCTCCCTCACCAGTCCCAGCTCTGCCCAACCCGCAGAGAGGCGATGTGGCCATTGGCCCCACCACCAGAAGAGTCTCCCCCCCCCCTTTTGCCGCTTCTTGTCCGCGGGGCGCCTGTCCTCCGTCGTGCCCAGGCCCTCGTCCCGTCCCTTCTGCTGGCAAATGACCTATTTCGCTGCCTCCCCTCTAAAGTGGGTGCTTCCTCCCAGTGCAGGGCCCTTTCCACAGGGTCATTTGCCGCCGCTGTTTGTCTTTGTTTCGTTTGCCCTCGACATCATTCCCGGGCCAAATGCCTCCGGACAGGGTTCCAAATGCAAAAAGGGATTAGGCCTAGGGCCAGGGGATGGGGGGGGGGGGGTGAATCCCAGCCCCACAGGACAAAGTGTTGCGCCGAACAGAAAGAACTGGGCAATTAGCCCTCGAGAGTGGGGCGGGATTGGATTCGCCACTGGCCATTAACTCGCAATTTGCTCGCGTGCCCTTTGGCGAGTGCCTCTCATCTCGGATTTCCGCCCCAAGGGATAATTAGCCGCAGTGCGCCAAAACAAATTTGCGGCGTCCTTCTCGCGCGCAAATAAATGCGCCGAGAGATGTGGGGAGAGGGAGGAAGGCGCCCCGGAATATTGCTCCAAAACCCAAGTTAGTTTCATTTTCAGCCGCCCAATTTTCCAGAGTGCCTTTCGGCGCCTAAATGCGCTGTTTTGCCGTCTGAAGAAAATTCCGCCCAGCGTCCCTTAATAAAGAAAATTGCCCATCCACTGCGTTCAAATTGGCCTCCCGCAAGGGCCTCAATTATCTCGCGAATTTTGTTTGGCCGCGGATGAATATTTTTGGCCGCCAAATGTAAAAATAACTCGCGGCACAACCCGTTTTTCTGCCGAAATTAATCTAGTGCGAAAATGGGAAGAGAATGGGTGGGTGGGGAAAGGGTGACACAAAGTGACAGGGACGGCGAACGGGGCAGGCTAATTGCGTTCGGCACCAAAAAATAACTCGTTTCGGCGGAAATAAACATTTATTTCAATGACCCTAGGATGGTGGGTGTGTGATGGATGAGTATTGAATATTGAATAATTAGTTCTTCCGTTGGTGGGCGGAATCGCTTACCCAGTACCTACTATATTGGGCCAAGAAACTGAAAACGTTCAACGCTGCGAACATTTCGGGTGTAAAATATCGGGGGCGGAATAACAATGGATTGTGGGGTCAGGCACAGCAGCAGATTGGTGTCGAATTGCGCAAAATGGAGTCAAAGGCACACGAGCACTTTTTCAGTTTTTCAGTTTTCTGAGATGCGTGTCGATCAAAGGTAAACACTAAATGGCCGCCATTTGCGCCTAAGCATCACGCACGACAACAACTTTTGTGGGAGGGTGCGAACAAGAATAAAAGGGGGGAGAGGAGGGAAGAATGGAATCAATGGGCTGCATCTGGCTGTCGGGGATGGGGCAGGACAACAAGTTCTGCGGCTGCTGGTGGATGCTGGAGGGGCACCACCAACAGGAGACAGATGATAGTGATGGCTGATATGATGGGAGATGGAGGGCCGGCAAACATGACCCGGGGTCCACAGCCATGCCGGTTTTATTCTTCGGAATTGCCCTGAAAGGTTTGGGTATTCTGCGTGCCCATGAATGGCAACAATGGGGAGCGCGACAAACGAGAATGGCGGGCGGTAAACAATCGACCAATTGCAATTGGGAGGGAGTGCGAACTCCAATTTGGCTCTGCGCGGAGGAGGGACACAGACGGAAATGGAAATGGGCTCGCTGGCGGGGAATGAATGGGCGAGGGAATGAAAATGAAGTGAATGGGAGAAAGTGTGCTGTGTGGATTGTGGAGTGGGTGTGGGGACTGTGCTGCCCTCGGGATGATGACCACTGACCAGTGAGTCAGTCTGGGGATGTGAATGAATGGGCTGTTTGGTCGGTGTTTACCTGTTTACCGTTGTTGTTGTTGCTGTGGCTAATTAGCGCCAACGCGGAACGGAACAAATTGTTGCTGTGCACACTCCATATGTATGTATTGTTGTTAAAATTGTGGATTGGAAGCATTCGAATTTCGAATGGCTCTTCTCGGAAACATTTCCACCTAGTGCCTATGTTTAGGCTATCCGAATGGGATGGATCCGCTGAAATAAAGTAAATGGTCCAATGGGCTCTAAAACAGAAATGGGAATGGAATTATTAAAGAAGGCCATCGCGGGAGAGGTGCAACCCATGAATTCCTAATTAATAATATTCGTGCCATGGAATGGAAAGAAACGGGCAAACCGCAAGACTGCAGCAGAACGGCATGGAATGGCCGAATTCGCAATTTTAATTTTAACCATTTACGCTTTACGGTGTGTGAGATGATGGAATGAGAAAAAAGGGGAAATGAGGAAAATATTGTTCTTCTGCCTCCAAAGACCTTTTTCCCCAAATTATTGTATATCTTGTCCCTCTCATTTAGGCTCTTGCCTTTGTATTAGCTGCTAAACCTAAATTTTTCAACTCTTATGAAATAACATTTTTACATTTTTTATTGATTCCCAACTCATTCCTTTTCAATCCTCCCTCTCCTCCTCCCCATTTCCCCAAATTTGCTAATGTCAAATCTCTCTCGTGCCGAACGCCTCTGCCCGACCAATTTTGGGGAAAACAAATCCATCCATATCCACTCAGCCTCCCACACACCTCTCCACCAATAAATACTTATGCATTCTATTATTTATCGGCAAACTACTAATCGGGAGGGTAGGTACTAGGGTACTAGGTAATAGGTATTTGGATATTCTTATTTCTTATATTCATCACTTTTTGTGCGTTTACTGTCCAAAAATTATTTTCGAAATTCTGAAATGCACACCCCACTGCTGTTCGCCGCCTTTTTCACCATTTATTTGGCCGAAAGTGCCATGATGCCGCCTCATCAGAGAGTGGAGGGCAACGACAACTGTTTGGACGAGTAATCTTTTTCATTTCGATCCTGATTTCGGATTCGCTTCCAGACAACCGGCGAGCGCTACACACACGGAGGTCTGTTTGCCGAAGGAGAAGCCGACAAAATGCACAGACGAGGCCTGGGACCAGCTCTCGGTAAAACAAAGATTTAACAGCGCGAACTTTTGTTTCTGCAGAAAATCAGGGACCAAAACTTCCTGAAGGACTGCAGAGAACGACACCAGCAACAAGAAGCAGAAGGGGAACACGCGGTGACCGATGGAGAGGAAGAATGGGAGGAGATCTCGGTCAGCGGGGACGAGATGCCGCCCACCGGTGGAGGTGAGGGGGACGACGACCTCGAGCAGACGGGCCTTCGCCTCGTTCCGGTTCCGTCCCCCAACCGCGGGGCCCCTTCTCCCCAACACTCCTCCGTCCAGTTGGCCGTCGCCAAGAAACCGGTCGACAAGACCAAATTTTGAGAACTCGGTGGCGACAAAATGCTTGACTTTTCCGAATTTCCAAGTCCATTTGGTGAATTTTTCAAATTCTTCTATCGTTTACAGGTAAAAGGCAAGTAAGTAAATGTTGCGATAAGAAATTGTTGAGTGCATAGGTGTGAATGTGTTAGACAAGTATCGAGTGATTGACTGAATGCGTTGGAATTAGCAAAAAGCCTAGAGCTGTGAGAGAATAACCCGAAATTGGAATGAACGTTTGGAAAAACACTCATCGGGCCTTACGGCTTGTGCCGAAAATACAGAATTACAGATTGAGCACAGGGAGACAAGGAATCAAGCGGGAATGGGAAATCCGCGGGCTAGAACTTGGATTGCGCGGTGCCGTTCGCGGGGATGGGAGAAACGCCGTTCGGTCTGTGTCCGTTGCCATACTTTATTCCGGAACAGGCGTTGCTGTTTCGCCTCGTCTGCAAGAGAATGGTTGGCTACCAACGATGCCTACATATGCAATTTCCCCCACCATGAAGATGAAGTATGCGATCGCCAGCAGGAGTGCGGCCACGGAGACGACCAGCCCGCAAATGGACCCGATTGTGACCGCACTCTCGACCAGCAACAGCTTGCTCTTGATCAGCTCCAGGTTGTCATCGTCGATGTGGATGTACTCGTCGATCTCTAGCACCGGCACAATGGAAGAACGAAATTTTTCCAGTTCGCTGAAGCAGTGAAAATAGACTCAAAAATAAGTCAAAAGCTAGTACGGCATCGTCAGGTTGGCGCCCTTCCACATCGAAATGTTGATCAGGAAGCGTCGATGTGCCTGCCCATAAGGTTGGGGTCTCTTCACCCTTTCCCAAGCAACCTGCACCACGGTGCCGAGTCGTGGTTCTACGTCCACTTCAATCTGGTCCAGCTCCTGCACAGGCGGCATTTTTAGCCCCTCGATCGACTTCTGCACAATATCGGACGCGTACAGGAAATTTGGCATTGACACCACGATCGGCGGTTCGCCTGGAAATGAGCAATGAACATTCAAAGAGTTTCCAACCTTTCTGGCAGCGACTGACATCCAACATCCTGCAATTTCGCAAATATCGTTGATAATGGCCCTTTGTGATTGAATTACCCAGGCGGCAGACATTGTGCTGACTGGCCCTCGAAGAACACCTTTCCACTGTCCGAATGACAGAATCCCCTGTTCCGAGGCAGAGTCCAGTCCCAGGAGTCGCTGGGCATGATGAACCGGTAGAGTGGAATGCCTTCGTACTCCACTTCCTTTTGGAACACCAAATCGATGGAACTGCAACGTTTTTACTAAAATAAGAATTTTCTGAATCCCTACCGGCACATTTCGGCGACAAATATTGTGATGCGCTCTTCTTTGCTGATGTACGGAGGCATCAGTGTGCCGTCACTGCCGTTTATAGCGGTTGCTTGTGCCGACTCCCACCAATAGTCGGGCAATTTGGTGGCGTTGTTCCAGCTCAAGATTCGGCCCAAACTCTCGCCGCCCTCCTTTCGGCCGTCCTCAACCTCGTACACTCCCGACGAACTGCCATTCTTCTGAAGCCCCTCATATGGGGAGGCATATTTTAAGAGCAACGCTTGCCTTGTAGAAAAGTCCGATGCGATCGGGCAAGTCAAGGATTTGCTCGCAGACAAAGTTGACCCTAACAAAAGTGAATTTAAAAAGTTCACCCTAATAAAAGTAAAATCGAAAAATATTCACACGGGCAGTGAGCAAACTTGGTCCAGAAACGGGTCGGCGTAGCCGTCAAACAGCAGCTCCGCAACTTCCACCTCCAGAAAGGGCGTCTGCACGGCCAGTGCGGCAACCGCGGGCTAAAAAACCAATTTCCTCGGTCAATCTCACAGCCTCAACCTGACCTTCATTTGCGGTTTTGAGGCCGCCTCAACGAACTTCTGGTAGACCAGGTTGGGAATCCACACCCGGTTGTAGAGCAAACATTCTGGACAGGAGCCGGTCTCGTTGAAGTGGTAGTGCTGCACAGTCTCGTACTTCACCGTCCCGTTGCCAATGCTCCGCACAATGCGCCTCTGCACTTGGTCAAAAGCGTATGGGCCCACACGCTTCAAGACTGGGCGCTCCCCCTGCGTGACTGGAGAATAAAAAGAATATTAGAGTATAAAACGCAAAGATATTATCGGCGGGTTGGACACCTTTATCACGATCGCCTCCATCTTTTGAACTTGTGTGGTATTTTATTTCTCTCTTGACTTGGCTCCTATTCTATATTTCAATTTCAATTCCCACCTTCATCCGGATTGGTGACTGAAAAAGTGAACATGTTGGTGCGGATGAAGTAGTGCGGATCCGACCACTGCTTCAGAATAAGTGTTCCCTCCTCCAAAACTGACATCTGAAAAACGACGAAAAATCGGCAAGTAGTCGCTTTCCAGGCAGATCAACTCACTTTCCGCACGTTCATCTCGATGAGTGAGTCCAGAAAGCAGAGCAGCAGAACTGAGATCAGAAACACGAAGAGCTGGAAAGGGAACGACGACGATAAATATCGATTCAACCTATGCGCCCCGAATTTTACTGAGAGCACAAACGCCAGCAGCGTGACCGACTTCCATCGCTCTGCACAAGAGAACATGTGTGCTTTCCTTGATCTGGTCATCGCCAAAGGGTGAATAATTTTATTTAGAGAGGATGGTGAAATTCGAGCTAAAAATAATGTCAAGGTTAAAGTTAGTTAACCAAAAAAGAGCATATAATATTAACTAACCATAGCATTGAATGGTTTAATACTGGTCTAGACTCGAAAGTTAATCTAATGCTGAAATTGCGTGCGTGTTAACAAGTTTGGCGAATTGTGATGTAAAAGGATGGCGTGGGAGAGGTCGAGCAGTGGAATGATTGGATGAGCAACAGTTATCGATCATATTTTCATATTACAATTACACACTATATTCTTGAACTGCATTGGTTCCCATTTCTCGGACTTTAACTTTGTTGTAGGCGCCGCTGGACTGTTGAAAAATGGAATGGCGACGGACGCGAAACGCGAATGATGAGGGGATTTTGCACATGCTACGGCGTGGCATAGTATGCGAGCGGTTGTATTGTGGATTGTGGGTCGGTCAGCAGAAAAAGAACGAGGAGTGGATGGGATAGTGGAGTGGGTGGATGATTGGAGAGGAGGCACTAGAAGAATTCGTGCGAAACCGATCGAAGGTTGGTCGGAAAATGTATTAAAATAAAAAATAAAATGGAACAAGACGACAACAAGAACAAGATACAAGACTGTACTAACGCTGACACCCTTGGGACATGTAAATGTAGTAAGAGTAAGTAAAGTAGTATACCTACATATACAGGTATACAGGTTATACACCTACCTATACATAATACACAATGACGACATGACAAATCAAATTTGAATTTGTGTGGTTATAATGAACGCCCCCCAACTCGTTACAGGACAACTCGTTACGCCCAACTCGTTACGCCCAACTCGTTACACCCAACTCGTTACAGCCCAACTCGTTACGTCTTTAGTCTTTACCCAACTCGTTACGTCTTTACCCAACTCGTTACACTTTTCCCAACTCGTTACTTCTATAGAGCAACAACAATAAAATCATAGATA
>VAHH01000557.1:0-26742 GCA_013357305.1 Radopholus similis | reverse complement strand
ACACGTCTATATGGTTATGACCTTATGACATTCTCCATTCCTTTAATAACTAATTCCTCAAACATGTCCTGAGTTCAATCAAAAAATTATAAGTTATAAGGTTTAACTCGACAATTGATATGAGCCGGTTTGAATGGACTCTTAACTCTTAACCTGTTAGGTCTTAATGGGGGCAAATATGAATGCAAATGGAAGTTCAATTATACCTAATTATAATTTATAAGCTTTATAGTATTTTTTATTTGTGCACTTTATTCCCGTGTCGAGAGTATGTTCTAGTCCCGCTCTCTCTTCTAGTCCCGCCCCTTCTATGTAGCCCCTATGTCCCTATTTTAAAGAAAGAAACACGCCCCAAAAATTGTATCCCTTCCCCATTTTACCATTTCATTTAATTTGCTTGGCATAGTCGGATAAAAGCTTTTAGAGAAGTTGGGGTTAATTGGGGCACTCTCCCTTAAATGGGGGGGGGCGGAGTCCCAGGGTTGGAATGCCCTAAAATGGCCCGAAAACCCTTTGTTTTCGATATCCCGTTCCCAAAGTTTCAATTTAAAGTGACTTTTCGTTCACTCAATTTCCAATAATCAACCACTGTTGGGCTTTTACTCTTCATTTGTTCACATATCGCTTTTGGCTGACTCAGACTCTGCACACAATTGCGCCGTTCACAACTGCAGCTGTGCCCCGGCAGCACGAGTTGCGCGGGAACGTGCACGGCGTGGCGCCACACGGCTGAGGCATCGTCTGGTTCGCAGGGCCAGTGCACGGGCATCCGCTTGCGGCGGACAGACAAGTGCGCGAGATGGTCTGGTTGCCGCACAGGCCGCACGTGTCCGAACATGCGCTGGGCGCGCCGAACGCACTCCAGGTGCCGCCCGGGGGACAGGCGGCCGTCGAAGATGGAGCAGCTGTTGAAGGCGCGGCACTCGAAGACGGAGCGGCACTTGAAGATGGAGCTCGGCTCGAAGGTGATGGGCTTGACGGTGCATGACTTGACTTTGGAGTTGAACTAAACGGGGCACTCGGCTTTGGGGATCGACTCGATGATGGAGCTCGGCTAGAAGGCGTACTCGGCTTTGGAGATCGGCTTGAAGATGGAGCCCGGCTCGAAGATGGGGATCGGCTTGATGATGGTGCTTTGCTGGACGATGGCGCTCGACTCGATGGTGAGTGACTCGAAGCTGCAGTAGTTGAAGGCGCTGCCGTGGACGGCGCCGCTGTCGGGCACGTGCATGCGCCTGGACCGCCTGCGCCCCCACCGTTCTTGATGAATTGGATGATGATGTCAACACTGATCGAGATGTTGTCGATTATGATCGTTCGTGTGGCGTTCGAGTAGCAGATCACGCCACCGCCAGGATGACCTCCGCTTCCCGGATATCCAGGTCCGCCCTCTCCAGATTCGCAGTCTTCGTCACTGCCCCCAGGGAAGCCCGGGAAGCCGGGGAATCCAGGAAAGCCGGCTCCGTGGCCACTGCCCGGGTATCCATGGTCACTCCCACCAGCAGCAGGAGGACCGCCAACGGGAGTGTCGCCTTCGCCCCCTTCACAGTCTTCATCGCTGGCAGAAGCGTCTCCTCCGCCGCCGCCGCCGAAGCCACCGAATCCGCCAAACAGATCGCCGAAAGTGGCGTCGCTGAACTGGAGCAGGCAAGCAGAGAAGAGCACGAAGCTGAGGAGTATGCGGAGTCGGAACAGGGAGTTGGAGGGCATTTTCACCGTTTAAAATGATATGAAGAGACATATTTTTGGATGGAATGGTGCGCCAATTTATAGGCCCCATAAACTAGAGCTCCGGATTGGAGGCGGGGCTGAGCCGAGGTCCAAGTTGATGAGGCCAAAGGTGCGGTGAGGCCAAAAGGGAAATGGGGCAGGATAGAGGATAATGACGCAAGGCAAAAGCAGATGAGGCGAGTGAAAATGGAGTTGGGGCAGGTGAAGAAGAAGAGGGGATGAGGCAGCAGGCAGGTGAGGCGATGTGGGAAGAGATGAGGCAGTTTTAAGAGAAATTGAGAGAAAGAGAGAGGTGAGGCAGGAGTCTCGAATGAATGAGGCAGGTCGAAGCCTTGAAGCAAAAGCTGTGAGGGAAGATGGACGAGAGTGATGAGACATGAAAAAACGAGATGAGCGGATTGGGGGAGACGGAAAGAGAGGTGAAGCGAAGTGTATATGGATGGATGAGGCGAATGAGAAAAATGAAGCGCTAATGAAGCCCCAGCGTTGGCCAAGAAGAGAGGAGTCGCGAGCGAGGCGAAGTGAAAAGGGATGAAGCGAGAATTGGGGCACACAAATTATATCCGCAGGATGTGCTCTTGATGCCTAAAAGGCAAACTTTTTGTTTGCACAAATGCCCAAATTCGCATTTCGCTTCCGCAATTTGGGGCCAAATCCTAAACATTTTGTTCACTCAAAAACAGAAAAATGTGAACACATTTTGTGGGTATCATGTGAGTTCAAAATCCACGCATTTGAATTGGCAATCCCACGCAAGAATGAATGGACGTGAATGTAAATATTTTTTTAGTCAATTTGCACTATTTTTTGCCCATTAACCAATGAGTTTATAATCGATGTTTATTTGGGATTGAACAAAACGAAAATAGTGGGGAGAATAATGAATAATGATCTAATATTCAAAAATAGAAAAGATCGATAAGAAAAAAATTAAAATTTTAGTTTTAAAACTTTTAAAACAACTGAACAATTTGCACTTGTTTTGCATTTGTTATTTTTTGTTTTGCGGACAAAAAAATTCGTCAGTTGAGGTGTGTCGTCGTCAGTCAGTCTGTCTCCGTTTTGGACGTCATTGAGACGGGCACATACCGTACAGTGGAGGAGATGCCGCGCCTTTTAATGAGGGAACGGGCGCACAAAATACAAAATTTCGAACCTACAAAATATGGTGGTGGAGGTGAGAGAGTTGAGTCTTGAGTGGGCACTGGCCATTCAACCGAGAGCATTTAACGACAAAATGTAGGATTTGGTGGGCGTGTGCCTCAGAGCCGCGCCTATTTCCATTGCCAATGCCAGCGATGGGGCATCGCAAAAGCGAAAACAGATTGCAAACGACTAGTGCGGAAAAATGTTTAAATCCTAAATTTTTGTGTCTGGCTTTCAAAGTAAATTTTGATTATATAAAGGGTGCGGTGCTGCCCTTTCTTTCACATTAATAGTTTCACTGTTTCGTGCCTACCCACATCCTCTTGTTTCCAATTCCTCGGAACAGCCCAACTAGTGGCGACTAGTTGGCCTAGACTAAGCTTAGACCATAGGCTAAAATGCCACGCTTGGCTACACTTTGAGCTTAGTCCTTGGCCTTTTTGACACCATTTGTCTCAATTATCGATAGAAGTTGAATGAGCTATAATTTTCATAAAATCATGTTAGCTTCTCTTTTCTGAAATAAAAAATTTCACATTTGATGTCTAATGTTAATGTGAAAGAAAGCATCCTTTCTCATTCAAGTTTTCCGATGCGCAGATCATCAAGAATTGTTGGAAACTTGGAAACCGCCAAATGAGGAATATAGGTCAATTGAGCCAAAAAAGATAAAGAAAATTTGGAGACCCGCAAAAGCTAAGCATACCTAAGCTAAGTTAGACGTAGCGACATAAGCCAATTGAAATTTGGGCGAGTCACGATTCAATGAATTCCCATATCGTGTGAGCAAAAGTTTCACAGAAAATGATGCAAAGTGTTGTTGGTGGTGCTTGAGGTTCGTGCGAAAGAGTACAAACTCAATTCATTGGCAAGCAAAATTCGTCGCAACACTTCCCCGCGCCAACCCATTCGGTTTCATTTTCATCGACTTTTCCATAAATTGTACAATTCAATTTCAGCCTGACCAAAAAAACGGGTTTTTATTAATCAAAAATTATTTTTTAAAAATTTAAATAAATTAGGGTCGAGTGGGATCGGGATCCCGGTAGATTTTCGGGATCGAGATTGACCGGGATTCAACGGTTTTTGGATGGACCTTCACTTGGTTGGCGGAACAAAAGTGTTCTCCAGCTTATTAGAGATTGAACTTTGCGCCTATTACAATGTATGTTTGAAGTAAACTTGAAATTCCCGAATCGGGATTGAAAAACCCCGATCTCGCTCAACCCTAAAATAATACTACAATAATTAACGCAATTCAAAGGCCATTCAGTCCCATTGTTAAAAATACATTGCATAACCGTGTGTGCCCACCAAATGCCGCTGTTCACGTTCCAACTGTTCTCGCCGGCGGTGGTGGAGCGTCTGAACGACTGGGAGAACATGCTCGTCATCAGTGGCCAGTGCACGCTGTTGGCGCTGAACGCCCGACTGCTGTACGCCGCCAAAGTGCAGCGGCCGCCCATCCGAATGGTCCCCTCGATGCAACTGTTTTTGGCGCTCCACTGGGTGTGCACTCTGAGCGCACTGCCCATCTCGTTGCAAAAGGTTGTTTGCACTTTGTTGCCCGCCAAAATCGGCTAAACCAAAATTTAATCACTGGTGATCTGTGAATGATTAAAGTGACCCATGAAAAGCTGCGGAGCAGGTCGTTTGGGCGACGGGGGCCTTTGAGAAGCTATAACTTGGGGTTAAGAATTAGGCTAAAAATGTGAATAAAATGCCATTGGAAAGCCCAAAGTGCGCTTTGTCCAAAGATATAATCATTCGTCGGATAGCTCATTAATTGGCAAAGTTATGGCCAAATGTTTAAAATTCGTGGATTTTTGGAGTTTTTTGGCCATAATTTGGCCCAAACTGGTCCAATCAATTCCCTTCAAAATGCCTTATCCAATCACTTTTAGTATTTCCCTTCTAGCTCTATTTTAATCACCTTTGAACACTTTCGGATTGATGTCTGGATGAAAGTGTTGATCAAAATGCCGAAACGAAACAAAACAGTGTACTAAGTATGACGAGTATTCACATGAAAAAATAAATTTTGGGTAAAAAAGTTTTTGGCGAAAAATAATAAATTTTGAAGAGATTTTGCGTTTGCCCAGAATTTTGCGGTGTTCCCGGTCAACGAGTCCACCATTCCGCTGAACTTTTGGATTTCCGCCCTGCACAACGTCTACAACCTGTCCGTGGGCTCCTTCTTCACGCTGTTCCTCACCGTTGACCGCCTGCTGGTGGTGCGTGCCCCGTTGAGTCCGTTCCGCAGGCACTGGGTGAGCATCGCGTTCGCCAGCTCCGCGGCCCTCTACTGCACCAGCATGGGCTTCTTCGTGGCCGAGCTGCCGCTGAACCCGCGGGACGGTGAGCCCCCCAACGTGTTGGAAGGCCTTTTCTCTCCACAAAATCATAAACTCCAAAATCTAAGATTTTTCCAAACTTTTGGCCTTAAATTGGCAATTTCTGAGCAAGCCGGGGATCTGAATGGGCCAAGGATAGAGCACACTTTGAGCCTTCCAAAGACATCTCATTAGATTGGGAAATGAAAAGTGGAGGGGCAGATTGAGAGAGGACCAGGACCTCTCGATAGAGATTCCTGCTCCGATTTTAGTACATGAAAACCCCAAAAATCAATGCCATCCAAAAGTGCCTGGTGCTTTTACAGATCAGTCCAAATCATACAGATCACCACACTGGCAAGTTGCTCGTAAACCTCAGAGTCTCGGATTCTCCCATTTAGTTGAACTTTAAACCTTCTAAAATGAACTGGCACGCCCATAAACTTACATAAGAATATTTTTATGCGCTGAACTCGAATCTGAACGAGTAGAATTGTGTGAATCAATTATTACAAAATGCCTTCATGCGCAGCTCGAATTTGAAAATTCTACAAAAATTCCAAGCGCGGAAGTGCGGGAACAAATTCGAGAGTTGCACCGGAATCTCGATCGCGGCATGGGAAATCTGGGAACTGTTCTAGCTGAATTAGCTAGCTTTTTCTACCACTTTTGGTAGCGAATTAATCTTATCCGAATTGGGTTGCCAAACAAACACTCAAATGACTTTTCAGCGCTCAAGTGCGGCTCGCTGATCATTTGCATTGCGCCCCACTTCAACTACTTCCCGCAGAACGTGATGAAGATCTCGATCGGCTACGCCAACCTGGCGAGCAGCATTCTGTTCCTACGTATGCTGCGCGGAGTCGGGTTGCAGAAGAAAATTGTAAACAAAATATTTGAATCTAAATTTGGCGCCAATTTTTCATTTGTGGCCAAATTGTTCAGAAGAACCGTGCGGTCAAATTCACGCTCATCTGCGAGATCCTGTGCAACCTAATTCCCTCCCAGATCAATGTGCTGCTGAAATTGGTAAGGGAAAGTGCACGATAAACATCAGTCTCGAGGTCTCCTCGATCCCTGCCTTCCATTTATTGTAGAGATAAGTGAAACTATAAATACTTGGATTAGTCACAAATTTCATTGAAAGAAAAATAAATAAATAGAATGAGATTAATTTGGGGGATCTGGCCTCCAAATTACAATATAAATGACTAACATTTGATAGCCAATGCCAATGAAAGAGTTGGGGACTCGTTTGGCCAAACTGTAAAGAGGCTGAAAGAATAGCCTGGGGGATCGATCTAATGGAAGATCAAGGGAAGAATGTGGGCCGCCGTTGGTGTCCCGCTGGCCTAGGTGGTAAGTCTCCCCGGTTCGGAGCAGTGAGAGTGGCCTGGGATCGAATCCAGGCGGGGCCGCATTTTTCCACATCTTCCTTACTAAACCACTCCAAAGTTTGGGCCCAAAAACTGGTCCCAACTGGGCTTATTTGGTCTGAGTTCTATCAAAAAATCATAACTCAAGGATTGATCTGCCAATTTGAATGGACTCTTTTTGGCATAAATAGCCACCATTGTTGGCCATCCAATGAGCCCATGGGATCATTTGTCCATCTCGATAGGTCACCAAGTTATGCCCCAAAAAGTGAGCTGGCCCAGTAAATGAGCCCACTCTTATTTTTCATTCCGTTTTAAGTATTGGAAAGTGGGGGATTAATAGAGCACAAGAACGGGTCTGATTCTAGCCATTTTCATACTCAGAAATTCCCAATTAATCCCCCAGGGGTTTTCCATTGCGCCAATTGCAGCTGACCGGGGCCAGTCTGTCCTCCTACGTGGGCGTGGCCGATCTGCTGCTCATCGTGGTGGAGCTGGTCAGCTGCAGCGCCTTCTACGCGTGGCTCTTCCTGGTCCGGTCTGCAACGACCACTCAGGTGGTCCGCATCACACCGACAGCTGGACACCACCAACTGCAGCAGTTCCCAAACAATCGATTGGCGCGCGCACTCAACTCCACAACCCATCCAGGGCAGCCAGCTCCTGCTGGAACTGGAATGCATTGACCAGATGCAAAGGCCGATGCGAAATTTGCGGACCTACCCATTAAGCTTAGACTTAGACGTAAGCTAGCTTAGGTAAGCTAATCTTTAAGTTTGCCTTGGCTTAGGCTAAATGACTTACTTGACTACCCTTTAAGCTTAATCGTAAGCTAAGCTAAGCTAGTCTTTAGTCTAAGATCAAGCATTGGTCCGCAAATGTCTTAGTGCTGATGCAATGACGATTCGATGTGGTCCCAAGAATGTTCGTTGATCCCCGATATGGTGAGCAGTGAGTGGATCAACGTGTGTTGTTCGGCACTGTTCAATGACATTTAAATTTAAAGTGATCGAATTGTTTAAAAAGCGATCGAAAGTGACTGTTAAGCATATTCTGATGTTGTGATCATTATTTGGAGAAACAACCAGATTACTTAGAGATCAGTCCAAACCATTCAAATCACCGCACTGACAAGTTGCTGGTTAACCTCAGAGTCTCGGACTCTCCCATTTAGTTGAACCATTGAACCCTCTAAAATGGACTGGCTCACCCATAAACTTTCATAAATTAAACGAGCAAACTTCAGAGCGCAAAAAGTGGTGACGAATGGTGAATTGATGTCTATTGAACAAACAAAAGAGATAAACTGTGCCTCCATTTCCATCGTTCGCAAAATTTACAAAACCAAATGACAATTGATTACCTACAAATTAACAAATAGGTAATTTAATTTGAAAATTAATTTCTTTAATAATTTTTTAAATTGTGACCAACATTCCGCTTCTTTTTTAGCGCATGCAACTGACCAAACAACGGGCGACAGCGGTCTCTTTCCATTGAATTCAGAGAGTCATTTTTCGCGTCTTTAGCACAAATCGTAATTCATTGGGTGTAAAAAATGCATTAAAAAATTCACATTTCCCACTTTGAGCATTTCTGATTCCCTCCAAACAATAATTCTCTCGTTTTTGTTGCATTTGGTGGCCCAAAAATGTGATTCATTTGTGTGAAGTATCGATTTTTCAAAAAGCTCCCATTCCGCCCAAAATGGCTGGGACAAAGCGCGGAGAATATTATTTTTCCACCGCAAAAATGATTCGATCAAAAACGCAAATTTGCACATTGGATTAAAATGATCTGGGATTGATCTAATTTGAGCGGATATTTAATGTTTTGACCCCATCCAATTAAAACGCGGCCAAATCAATCCCATCCCATTTTGGCTTCTTTTATTTGATTTGATCTTGTTGACCAGGATCAGAGCAGATTTGGGCTCAAATGAATCAAAATAATTGACCATTTGAATGATCAATCTCTGACCAGAGACTTACTTGTTTTTATCTGATCCCACCATTTGACTTGATCTAACCAGAAAACCCAATTCACTGGAACTCTCGAGCGCTGGTCTTTCTTTTGAACTGATCTTCCATACATTCATAATTGATCGCACCCTTTTGTGCTAAATCAACTTTTATCGGCCTGATCTGATCCCATCCAATCATTAATCGTTTCAGTCCCAATTTTAGTTTCTTTGATCTTGTTGAACCGGATCGAATCAGACCTGGCTCAAATGAATCAAATGATCGACCATTGAGTGATCAATCTGACCAGACTTGATCTGATCTTGCCAACTGGCTTGGCTCTGATCTGATCCCATCCAGTCTGTTCTTAAAGCTGAAACCACTTGGCTTGATCTCGGTCAAACTGCTTTTCCATCCTCGTCCCTTCAGTGGATCAAATTGATCCGATTTCTCCGATCCTTTGACTGACCATCTCAAAGTTGAGCCACACAACTCTTCTTCTGCGTCTAATTTTAGTTAAGTAAGTCTATTTAAATTTATTTTCTCCCAATTCTATTGATCGCCCCAATGTCCCGATTGAATGCAGTCTGAGCAATTGGACGACGATTATTTTCCCCGAATATGACAGGGGATAATGGGGATTGAACTCCAAAAAGGGATAAACGCTAAAGCACTTGCATTCGCCCATTTTCGAATTTTATAGTTTGAATGCCCAAATTTGTGCAAATTTCCCTGTTGGCGCTGTTCCTCGTGTTCCTGTGCTACCAGGGCGGTTGGCCAGAACTGGACTGGAACGGATCGGGCAGCGGGAAACAAGTGCAATTTGATGCAGCAAAAAACGACCAAAACAGTCCAGGCACATTTTAGAAAAATATAATAAACTTTTATTAATTTTTATTTAAACAAATTAAATAAAATAAATTTTTATTAATTTTTCTACCTTTTAGGCAATTAAAAGTATCCATTTTATATTATTTTTTCACATTCAGTTTGCGGCAATGGGCTGAACGCGAAGGAGACGATGGAACTGTTCCCCCCAAATGTGTACAAGTACTTGCTGCCGAACATTCAATCGGGCTTCTACTGCGGCCGACTGGGCAACTGGGTACCTTTGACAATTTCAGCAAAATTTGGCCAATTAATTTGCAATCAAATCAGAGTATAAAAAGTACAGACCAGATTATCTAGGTGAGTAGGCAAAAATGATAGAAATAAAAATACGAAATAAGTTTGTTGGAAAGTGATAATGTGTTGTTGACACTTGGCTCCGACATTTCAAAAATCGATGTCAACTCAATAATGCCAATGTCACTGAACTAACTATTGTAAATATGTTTCTGGTGAAGGAAATTAAACGAGGCGAAATCTCTTTGGTGGAAGAGTCATATGTCATATTTTAGTTTGAGAAATAGGATTCATACTTTACTTTCCAAATATGCAAAATAGAAAATGTTTTTTGGACAAAAATAAATTATTTTTTAGATTATACACGTAGGTTTAGACGTCGCTTTAAAACGAATCCAATTGGCCAGACATTGTTAGGCTTTGACGTCTTATTTGATTAGAAAAACGCGTCATTTGCACTTTTTTAGAAAGGTCATAGTTAAGCCAAGTTGACGTCAAGACAACGCTGGCCTCGTCACCTTAACTAGCCTATGCTAAGTCCGAAACTTAAAGCCTAGAATCTAGAGCCTAGTTGAGCTCTTCAGATTCAAGTCAAATTCCCATTTCAGCTCTATCGATTTGCGTCGCTGTACGCGCTGGGCCGACGCTACGGACGCAAGGCGGGCGTGCTCCGGGAGACGATGCACAGGTGCGAGGACGAGTGGAACAGGACGGCCGGTTCGGAGCCCAAAGAGGCGTTCCACTTCTCCGCCGGCGTCATCGAGCGCGTGTTCCCAGTCATGGCCGAGTACCTGGAAGTGGTGGTCAGCACTCATTCTGTTATGATTCAAAAATCCATACAATCTTTAAAAGTGCCTAAAAATAAAATAAAATCGCGTAACTTTGTTCAGTTTTTTACGGGCTTTAATTTGATATCAAGTACTTGATGATGCCACAAGATTTCAGAGACTTGGGTTTTTAGAATCCATCGAACCGTTCCGAGATCCGAGTGGACGCCGCCTTCTCATTCCCGAACAACTCGAATGCATTCGACGACCCAAAAAAGTTGGTAGAATAATTGTGCCAAACATTTCAACTAAAAATACCAAGAATTAACTTTTTTTATATAATTTTCCACCATTTTCAGCTACAACTTGAATGCCTTTGGGGAGCGCTACTTGCAGATCGGGAACAGGGGCGCCTATTTCCAGCACTTCAAATACTTCCACCATTTGCGCGCCCATGTCCGCAAATTGCTCCAGTTCTCGACGCACATTTGTGCACGCGTCCACGCATATGGGCTCCAATTGTTTGGGTCAGTTTGGGAAGGAAAAGGGGAATGAACATTTAGGGCGTGAAGATTTCAGTGCCCAGCTATTTGAGAGTTCATAAATGGACAACAAATGAAGCTAAATGAAATTAGAGTTCTTGGACTCAGTCGATAGGCCTTTGGAACCTCTACAAAAATGGTTATCTAGCCCAAATTGCTCGGTCCAGCCTTGAAAAAGTTATGGTCAAAAACGAAGGAAATTGGCCGATTTTTCCAAACATTTGGCCATAACTTGGCCAATGCTAGGCCATTAAGGGAGCTGAAGAGGCCAATCGATTGAGCAAATATTAACGGCCCAAAAAGATGGACCATTTTTCAAGCATTTGACCAACCAAAAGGCCATAGGTGACTTGGCCAGTTTTTAAGCTCTAAAACGTGTTCGAATTCGAATACTATTTATATAAAAGTTAAATTTGTTATTTTCAAAAATAGGTATTATTATTGGAATAGTTTTTAGTTCTGACGCCTCCCACAAATTCTGCGTTCACACTCGTCGCGGCGACTTTGTGGGCTGGGGCCAGGCGACGGACAGGAACTTCACGGAACGCACAATCGCCAAAATCACCGACCAATTGGGGGTATTGGGAAATTTAAAAAATTAAAAATGACACATTTAAAAATATAATTTAATTTCCAAAATTGAAACCATTTTTAATTTGTTTAAATTTCTATTTTTAATCAACAAATGCCCAATTTTCAGCTGGGACTTTTGGTCAATGTTTCGGTGGTGCTGTTGGGCGAGGACAAGCAATTCTTGCGCCAAATCAGCGTTCGCAATGAAACGGTGAAAATTGCAAAAAATAATTTATAAAACAGCAATTAAAATTCAAAAAATTGAATCAACCGAATTATTTAATTAAATCTAAACAGTTTTTATAATTTATAAAACAGCAATTAAAATTCAAAAAATTGAATCAACCGAATTATTTAATTAAATCTAAACAGTTTTTATAATTTATAAAACAGCAATTAAAATTCAAAAAATTGAATCAACCGAATTATTTAATTAAATCTAAACAGTTTTTATCCACAATAAAAATTCAAAAATAAATAAATCAATCGAATTAAATTTAAATTTAAACAGTTTTTATCCCAATTCCTTTTTTCAGCGCGTCTACGTGCCCAAATCGTTGCCTCCCGGCGAGGACTTGGCTTTTGGGGCGCTGCAGTGCGACTCGCTGCTGATCACAGCCACCTCGTCCACTTACGCCTTTTGGCTCGCCTACTTGGTTGGGTCCTAAAAGTCGTTTATTGGTTCAGTTCAAATCAAAGCAGAATCGCATAAAGCATATAAAATGAGATCCTGGGTCACCAAATTCCACGCCAAATTAGACGTTGAATTTTCTCCGCTAAAAAGGTCTAAATCAAAAATCCATTCGAATCAATTACTAGAGCTTTTTCCTCTCTACAAAATAGGATATAATTCACAATGGGCAGCTTAAAAGTTTTCCGGAATTTTGGAACTAAAGCCCAGTGTTCTAGTGTTTGTTCACTAGAGGTGGGAGAACTAAAAATTGAATTTCTCCCGAACTAAATACCTCAATCAAAAATCCATTCGAATCAACTCTAGAGCTTTTTCTCCTCTAATAAAATAGTTAATAATTAATTATTGCTTATTTGTTGTGAAAGTTGTCAAATTGAATTTTCGTTCAGATGAAGACCAGCTCTCCGATCTACTACAACGGGTTGACAACGGCGGAGGGGGCCCAGTCCTGGCACAAGGCGGACAACTTTCTGCCCGAATGGACGCCGATTTGGCCATAGAATTTGGGACACGGAAATAGGGATTTATTTGTTTTTCACGGAAAAACGGTATATTTATAGGCAGATGCTTATTCATAAATATCACAGTTCGTTCTCTCAATTTCTCACAAAAATGATGAAATAGTTCCGGAAAAAACAGCACACGCCAAATTTTGATTTACTTTTTTTGAATTTACATTTTTGTGAAGCGTTTCCAATTAAAATTTCTGAACCTAAAATTGTATTCCATTTAATGGGAACATTTCTAAATTTTTCGATTGGTTGCATTTGACAATTTGAAAAATGGGATAAACTCACAAAAAAGTGGATCCCATCAAATAATTTTAGCCCTTTGTCACATCCGATTAGGATTTTGTAAACTTTTTGCTCAAAACATCAAATATCTGCGCTGAATCAATGAACCAAATATTGTGTTTTATAAATTATGGATTCATCTATTAAATCGATTAGGTGGCTTCAAACTTGACTGAGTTTGGCATTTTTGAATTGGTGATAACGGCGCTTATTTTAATTTTTTAAAACAGCGGTCTTTTGTACTTCGTATAAGTAGACATACCTAATTGATTTGTAGAGTTGCACAAATGAAAGTGAGAGCAACCTGTCAAATAATTGGACAACTATATGAACACTGGAAGGCAGAGAACGTCCGTTAGCTTAATAATGGTTGTTGAGAAGTCAATTGCCAAATTCTAACTTTAATCAATTTAAACCAAATCAAGTGCAAAATAATGTTCAGCGCACAAATTTTCAAACCCATAAAACAGTTGAAACAGTTGAGAATGTTTATACGTCCTGAATTACGAATGCCCTGTTCCATCCTCAGACTTTTTGTTCTCTAATAAACGCTCAGCCATGCGCACATGGCTTAATTGCTCGATGAAACGACGAACTTCAGATAAATCTCTCTGCTTCTTTTCGTGTTGCAGTTGGATGCAGTTCTGAATGAGCGCGAGTGAGAAGTGGCGAAACAGCTGCTTGAGCAGCACACGCTCACGATGCGAACAGGCCATTGCGCGCCAGCCCTCGCTTTCCATCGCCTGAGCAACGCGGAAATTGTTCTCATGACCTGATGGCACATGGTCCAAATTTTGGTTGCACTAAAGTCTCTGCCCCTCGGATACCATAAAACCATAATGATTCAAATAATTGATAACATTCAACATTTACGCCATAACCCATAGACGTAAGCTAAGTTTAAACTAAGTTGGCCTATGTCTGATTAGAGCAGCAAGTTTCGGCCAATCATTGGCTCTAACCTCATCTTCGTGCAAGTTCATGAACTCGATTGCGCTCGTCTTCAAATGTTCGGCTGACTGAAGATCGGCCAGAACCAGTGTGGCGCAAACGTTGTCCTTGTTCAGCCCAATCGAGAGTTGCAGTTCACACATTGCCTTCAGCTGGTCAAGTTGGTACTTATCAGCTGCAGCCAACAATGCCTCGGCCATGTCCTGTTCATCCAACAAAGGCGGTGTCTCTCCAGTGTACACGAAGTGGAGCAGCTGGCCCAGCACTGGAGCTGTGACGTCCTCAATGTCGACCTTGTTGGTGTTCGACTCTTGCATGTTGTGTTCAAACATGGCAGAAAACACCGGCGAGCGACAGGCCAACACTACCTTGTGCACCTGTTGAACACAGTAAGTGTCGAATGTAATTTATATTATTAAGCCTAGAAGTGTAGGCTCAAAATTTAGGCTGGTAATAGATGAAAGAGAGACGCCATTTTCTCAGTTAACAATCCTTTCTTATATTAGACGGTCTAAGCCTAGGCTTATTGCACTTGCATATAGACAAAAATGAACGCGAGTGGGCTACACTTTGAGTTAGAAATGCGTAGGTTTATGCCCCAGCATAGGCTTTTTGCCTAGACTTTGATGTTCTGGTGTGAAAGAACTTATCTTCGATCGTGTCCTCATTGAAGCATAAGTCTCCGCAAAAATGACCTTAAACTCCTGCCCATCCGAACAGAGCACACAATCCGCGAATAGACCACTCTGCAAGAGTGCGCCCATATCAGTGGACAAACGAGTTTGCGGAACTGGAGGAGCCATCATTAACTCGTCACTAGGCACTGGTTCCTTGAACTAAAATTTCAGAAAATTCAAATATCTAAATGTTGTATTATTCACCTTTTCATCGAAAAGAATTTGGCAGAATATTGTCAGTCGGCCCTCGGGCAGCAGCGCCCTTTTCGGGTCCAAAAGAGTGCCACGCCAAGCGAAATACGCATATCCCCATCCATGGCCTTGCTCGAATTTATTGGCGCCCGATCTTGCCTTAGTCTTCTTGCCTTTCGCATTGACGACGGTTAATTTGTGCTTGGCAGTGAGTGTTTCCGGGGATTTGTCGCATTTCTTCAGAAAAAGGTAGAGTGCCACATAGTCCTTTGACTCTTCATCCTTGCCTTTTGGGTACAGTCCCAATTGCCATTTGGGCTGCTTTTCGTCTTTCGGGTTGGCACTGAAATTAAAAAGCTCAATTTCAATCCCATTTCTTAAATTCTATTTCGTTTCAAAAGTTCAAAATACCTGAATATGGGACTCTTTATGAAATCGCCCATCTCAACTACGCAGGATGAAAAATTGTCGATAGTCCATCTATAGTTTATCCTAAACGATAGATTTTGACAAATCGTGCCGGGAATGTACAATAAAATGCAAATTCAAAACCCACTTTATACGCTTAAATCTGGTCCTGGTGTTGCACCATTCAATCGTTGTGTTCGCGTCCAATGGCGCCCCTTTTGTTGAACTGCTCGAACCCACAGAAGAGGCCATATCCAAAAGTATGCACAACCTCAAAATCAAAATCAGTGTGGTGATGTTATTTCTTCAAGTGAAAGTGGCGGGTGCTGAACCACTGTTTCCTAGTAGTAAGATGTGGGAACTGGGAATGGGCATCATATAAAATAAAAAACAAAGTTCTGCCTCTGCGGCATGCGTCTCCAAACGAGAGTGAATAATGACTCTGACAGTGTTATCCTGAAGTGATGAATGATGATGAATTGATGAATATGGTATTGCCTTTTGTAAAAATGGCAACCAATAATGATTGATAAATATTGAAAAGTTGAGAATGCAGGATAAAGATGCTGGATGAAGACATGAAGATGACATATAGTGCTGGAAAAATGATTGAAGGATTGCGGGCACTGTGGCGTGGGAAGAGCGAAATGCTGCCCCATCCAATTCCCCCATTTCCCAACACGTCTCCCAACCAAAGGTGCATTAACCATTGAGAAACGAGGGAACGAGCTGAAGGCAAATGCTGAGTGATTTAACTGTTGAGGTCTTGGGAGCGTTTGGGATTTGGGACTCCCTTTTTTTACCTACACGAATACCTACGCGATACATTTTTATCCTTTTTTTACTTTGAAATACTGAGATCTCGGGAGTTTTTGTTTTATATCGAATCTCGATCGAAATTCCGTTCTCGGGACGTCTCTAGTAAAGTGACATGTATAAACAAAACCTCGTTTAAAATGTATCAATATCATATATCAGAATATCGATTGACTTGCATATTTCCATTGCCAACTTGAAATGGGAACATATTTTTGCCCTTCCATCTTTATCTTTATGCTGTAAGCGCTCAACTAATGTGTGCATATTACTCAACAGTACACTTCATTGAACGGCTGGGCCAAAAGCACTACTTTCCATCTCAACGACGCATCTTCATGGCTCATTCGTTTTCAGTGTCTTTCTTGTCATCCGACTGATCGCTTTCTTTAGCGGATTGTTGTCTCAAGGCGTTCAAAATAAGCGCAAGTGATAAATGACCGTCTAAAAACAGTTGCCTGAGCAGCTCGTAACGCGAAGAGACCAATGCGCGCCAGCCATCCGTTTCCATCATCTGAGCAATGCAGAAATGCATTTCAAAGCCGTTTGGCTGAACATTGATCTAACCTCGTCCTCATGCAAGTTAATGAACATGGTTGCACTCCTCTTCAAATGTTCAGCTGCATGAAGGATGGCCAGCGCCAACATTTCGCAGGCATTCTCATTGCTCAGTCCCAGACAGAGTTGGCGTTCGCAGATGGCTTTGAGTCGGTCCAGTTGGTATTTGTCCGCAGCTGCCAACAATGCCTCGGCCATGTCCTGTTCATCCAACAAAGGCGGTGTCTCTCCAGTGTACACGAAGTGCAGAAGTTGGCCCAAAACTGGAGCAGAGACGTCCTCAATGTTGACTCGGTTAGTGCGCGACTCTTGCATGTTGTGCTCAAACATGGCGGAAAACACCGGCGAGCGAAAGGCCAGCACCACCTTGTGGACCTGATAAATGATAATGAATGATGATATCGCGTCAAATATTTCCAATCAGAATTGATTTATTTGATTGATTGGTGGTAGAAAAAACTGATTTTATAAAAAATGCATTAGATGAATTTGCCACCAAAAGTGGTTGAAATGGCTACCTTGAACTCCTACCCATCTGAACAGAGTACAAAATCTGCGTACAATCCCTTCTCCAACATTGCGCCCATATCGGCGGACAACCGGAACCGGGGAACTGGACATTGAGTGAAATCATAGACATCACTAGGGCCCCAAAATATATGGGAAACCATATTTTTTGCGGACACTACTTATAAACGTATAAAAAGCAAGAAAAAAGCATTTTTAGCTTGGTTTGAAGTCAAAATAACGATTTTTATTCCCATATTTCGCGATTTTCGCCCATATTCCTGTTACGCCCATATTTTTCGCCCATATTCTTCAAATTTTCTAGAAATTTCAGCCAAAATGCCGCCAAAAAAATCAAAAGAAGCGTTTTTCCAGGGTTTTGATCGGACGGAGGCATGAAAAAAATAAAAAACGACTAAAAAAAGTACATTATGGGAATACCCATGAAAAAAGGACGCTTCAAAATTTGACATTTATCGACTATAAAAATTCAAAATCGCGCGTTTTTCCTTGTTTTTTTTTGCCAGATTTTGATTTTATGCGCCGCAGTGGAAAATTCTGGGCTTTTTAGTCGGCGTTCGGCGCAGGTCAATTTTTGAGATTTTGTATCGTTTTTTCTGCGCCTCCTCTTACTTGACGTAATTTGAGCGGTCCTTCTCGACGTACAAGTAAGTCTATTCTTGCAGACAATCGGATGAGTTTCTCCAATAAAACCTCGAAATGTACCTTCAATTTTTAACCAAGAATAAAGTACTCCCGTATTTATGCCTAAATTTTGCGATTTTTGGCCCATATTTTTGGCCATATTTCGCGATTTTTGGCCCATATATTTTGGGGCCTTAGACATCGCCAAACAGTTCCACCAAATCAATACTCGAATTCAAAAAATTCAAGCCCAAGAGTGCGCCCATAACAGTGGACAAACGAGTTTGGGGAACTGGAGAAGCCATCATCAAATCGTCGCTAGACACAGAATGGCTTAACTAAAATTTCAGAAAATTCAAATATCTAAATGTTGTATTGTGGATTCACCTTTTCATCGAATAGAATTTGGCAGAATATTGTCAGTCGGTCCTCGGGTAACAGCGCCCTTTTCGGGTCCAACAGAGTGTCACGGCGAACGAAATGCGAATATCCCCATCCTTCGTCTTGCTCGAATTTATTGGCGGAAGAGCTTGCCTCTGCCTCGGTCTTCTTGCCTTTCGCACTGACGACGGCCAATGTGAACTTGGCAAAGACTGTCTCCGGGCATTTGTCGTTTTCCTCCAAATTGAGGTAGAGTCCCACCCAGTCCTTTGACTCTTCCTCTTCGCCTTTTGGTAACACTTCCAATCGCCATTTGGGCTGCTTCTCGTCATTTGAATCAGCACTTAAATTATTATTTGAATTTTTATTATTTTGTGTGATCAAACCTGAATATGGGACTCTCTAGGGAGTCGCCTATTTCAGCTGTGCAGACAGAAAAATTGTCGATAGTCCACGTATATTCGATACTAGAAAATGAATATTTGGGAGAAATAAATTGCAAAATCAGCCAACTTTTCAAGACAAAATGTGGTCCACTTGTTGCACCAATTCTCCGCCTTCGGCTCTGTTGTGTTCACGTCCAGTGATGGTGAACTGCTCGAACTTGCAGAAGAGGCCATCTCCAAAATCCAAAATCAGAAGAATCAATCTATTCCTGAAGATATGGGATTAGGATTGATTAAATTAAAAACAAAAAATTGAGAGAACTTGAGAATGCAGAATAAAGATGAATATGATATATGAGAGATGACATGTAGGTACATGGAAAAAGATGCAGATGAATATGAAGATGATAGATTGATGACATGTACGGGAAAAATGAATGAAAGACTGAGAATGATTGCGGAACGAGATGAGAACAGAGAACACTCACTCACATCTCCACAGCTCCAGATCCGGACTAAAACAAATGCCCCATCCAATTGACCCATTTCCCAACACATCTCTCAACCAAAGGTGCATTAACAAAAACGAAGGAATGAGCCCAAGGCAAATGCCAATCCATCATCAATTTGATTGAAAATGCTTAAATGCTCATTTATCACCGATCAGCTTATCTAAGTATCAATCAACCGATCAAATCAAGATGTTCAATTTTATCGATCTTAAAAATAAGGAAACAGTTCACAACCTTAGTAGAGCTCAGATCGACTGATCGGACTTGATCAGACCTCTTGATCACTTGATCAATAATCACTAATCAGTAATCACAATCAGTATTCAGTAAAATAAATGCACACTTCTTAAAAGGTAAGAAGTATTTCTTTCTTTATGCGTTTTTTGTTTTGAATTTTGTTTTTGGAGATGCTTTACAATTTTATTTTAAAATTTTTATAAATTTAAATATTGTATTTTGGTTAAAAATAATATTTTATTTCATTAATTTTCGACATTTGTTCGACTTCCAGGGCCGAAACCGAGCAAATCCGAACTGGCGAACATGGACCAGGATTGCGCGGCCATTCATGCCGCGGGTCAGGGCTGCGAGGGAGTGCAACTGCAATATGGCTTCATCAAATTCTATTGCCAAATGGACCCAAACGGGCACTGCAAAGTGCGCATGGGCAATCTGGAATTCGCGAATTGAAGACAAAATTTGGTCGTAAAATTGTGGAAATTGAATTTTTTTATTTCAATTTGAATTTTTGTGATCTTTAGACCGGCGGATGAGAGAGAAGGACTGGCCATAAAAATATATTTGCAAACGTCATTAATAATATTTGTTCGATCCAACAACTTTTTCGATCAGTTACCCCTGATCAATTGATGATTATTTTCTTCAGGAATGGGAAGAAAGCAACAAATATTGACACAATGTACAAATCTGTACAAATCTTGATCCCATGCAAGAGAGTCCCTCACTCTTAGGACAGATCCCCAGATCAGTAGTCTGATCAATCAGAGGTTGTGTCGATCGAATCGGATCAAATCAAATGGGATCATGAGGAAGCAACAACCCAAACGGTCGTTCCATTGAACGGTTGGCTTTTTGCAGCGCGCATTCCCAAAAGCATTGTCAAGTGCATTGATCAAGCCATCAGATATATCAGTCCTTGCCCAGCAATAATTGCTGTTTTGGGATTGCAAATTTTGCAATGGAATCCACCGGCGATTGGCACAGAAATGAGTCCAGTCCTGCCCAAATGAAAGACTCAAATTCGGTCAAAAGCACATTTGAGCCTTTTTTTAAATGAAAAAAGTGACAGCGAATTTTCCGAAAAAGGCTTTCTTCCTTTCAAAGTGTTCACTCTTCTTGGCTGGCCTTTTGCAGGGCTGACAAGTCGGTTGAGCGGCCCAATTTGGCGCTCCTTTGTTTGCCCATTTCCGTGAGTTTTGTATCAAAATTGACCATTTCGGCGCTGATTCCCTGTTCCAATTGGGCGCGTACTGAACAAAATTATTAGCCTAAGCCACCTGATGGACAGTAAATGCTGAGTCTCAATTTATATTTAGTATATATTTAAGCCTAAAAGTGTAGGCTCAAAATTTAAGCTGGTAATAGGGGAAAGAGAGAAGCCATTTTCTCATTGTTAACATTCCTTTCTTATATTAGACAAAGTCTAAGCCTAGGCTTATTGCACTTGCATATAGGCAAAAATTATCACGAGTGGGCTACACTTTGGGCTTAGGATCTTAGAAGTCCTTGTTGAAGCGTAAGTCTCCGCAAAAATAACCGGAAAAGATTAATTGCGTACCAAATTAGTTGAAAAATGTACCAAATATATATTGCTCCCCTTCTATTCCCTTGTAAATCTCGATCGAAATTCCGATCTCGAGACGTCTCTAGTAAAGTGGCATGTATAAACAAAACCTCGCTTAATATCATATATCACATATCAGAATATCGATTGACTTGCATATTTCCATTGTCAACTTGAATGCTAAAAACATATATTTGCTCTTCCATCTTTATGCTTTAAGCGTTTAAGCGCTCAACTAATGTGTGCATATTGCAACAGTACAATTCATTTAACGGCTGTGGTTAGGTAGAAACGTCAAAAGCACCACTCTCCATCAAGGACGTATCTTCATGGCTCATTCACATCCAGTGTCTTTCTTGTCTCATGTCCTCATTGTTGTCTCAAGGCGTTCAAAATAAGCGCAAGTGATAAATCACCCTCGCAAAACAGTTGCTTGAGCAGCCCGTAACACGAAGAGACCAATGCGCGCCAGCCATCCGTTTCCATCATCTGAGCAAAGCAGAAATGCATTTCAAATCCGCTTGCCCTTTTATAACAAGGCTGGCTTAGACTTTTTGAATCCCCAATTTGGGATCTGGATTGATCTTGGACACTCCAAAGGTCTCCATTTTTAAGGTACTTTTCTCGCAATAATTTCACCCCTCTACTGCATTGAAGTTTGATCTAACCTCGTCCTCATGCAAGTTAATGAACATGGTTGCACTCCTCTTCAAATGTTCAGCTGCATGAAGGATGGCCAGCGCCAACATTTCGCAGGCATTCTCATTGCTCAGTCCCAGACAGAGTTGGCGTTCGCAGATGGCTTTGAGTCGGTCCAGTTGGTATTTGTCCGCAGCTGCCAACAATGCCTCGGCCATGTCCTGTTCATCCAACAAAGGCGGTGTCTCTCCAGTGTACACGAAGTGCAGAAGTTGGCCCAAAACTGGAGCAGAGACGTCCTCAATGTTGACTCGGTTAGTGCGCGACTCTTGCATGTTGTGCTCAAACATGGCGGAAAACACCGGCGAGCGAAAGGCCAGCACCACCTTGTGGACCTGATAAATGATAATGAATGATGATATCGCGTCAAATATTTCCAATCAGAATTGATTTATTTGATTGATTGGTGGTAGAAAAAACTGATTTTATAATAAATGCATAAAGTGAATTCGCTGCCAAAACCCGAAAGTGGTTGTTGAAAAAGCTACCAAATGTTTGCATGAATATTTGAGGCTGAACAACTTTGTTCAGAATGGTCAATCGGCCTAATTGCTTGAATTTTTTGGCGTTCGAAATTTGTTTTCTCGCCTTTCGCATTGACGACGGCTAATTTGTACTTTGCAAAGACTGTCTCCGGGCATTTGTCGTTTTCCTCCAAATTGAGGTAGAGTCCCAGCCAGTCCTTTGACTCTTCGTCTTCGCTTTTTGGGTACACTTCCAACTGCCATTTGGGCTGCTTTTCGTCTTTCGGGTCGGCACTCAAATTATTATTTGAACTTTTAATACTTTTCTATGGCAAACAAACCTGAATATGGGACTCTCTAGGGAGTCGCCTATTTCAGCTGTGCGGGCAGAAAGATTGTCGATAGTCCACGTATATTCGATACTAGAAAATGAATATTTGGGAGAAATAAATTGCAAAATAAACCCACTTTTCAAGAGAAAATGTGGTCCACTTGTTGCACCAATTCTCCGCATTCGGCTCTGTTGTGTTCGCGTCCAATGATGATGAACTGCTCGAACTTGCAGAAGAGGCCATCTCCAAAATCCAAAATCAGAATCAGTCTTTTCCTGAAGATATGGGGTTAAGATTGATTAAATTACATAAAAACAAAAAGTTGAGAACTTGAGAATGCAGAAGAAAGATGACTAGATGACATGTACAGGAAAAATGAATGCAAGAATGAGAATGATTGCGAACAAGATGGGAACACTCACCAACTCATCAACTCATCATATCTGCAGCTCCAGATCCAGACTAAAACAAATGCCCCATCCATCCAATTGCCCCATTTCCCAACACATCTCTCAGCCGCATTGACAAAAATGGAGGAATGAGCCCAAGGCAAATGCCAATCCACCAATTCGATTGAAAATGCAAAATACCTCATTTATCGGCTGATCTATAATTTTATCTGATCAATCAACCGATCAAATCAAGATGTTCAATTTTATCGATGCTTAAAAGCAAGGAAACAGTTCACAGTCTGAGTAGTGCCCCGATCGACTGTGATCGGACTTGATCAGACCTCTTGATCACTTGATCGTAATCACAATCACTATTCAGTAAGATGCAATTTTTTAAAATGTTTTTCCTTCTTTTTATCATTTTTTGTTTTCAATTTGTTTGCAATTTTTGGATGCTTTTTGCGTTAGTTTTCGTTCAAAATGCAGTGATCAGAGAGAGTGCAAATATTGAGTGAGAGAGGGAAAAGGCAAAGGAAATGGGGCGGGCAAAAAACGAAAACAAAATGGGCGAAAACAATGCAAATATACGGCCACTAAATCATTCGTAATAAATAATAATTTACCTCTCATTTTCAGTAAAGCACATTCACTCATTGGCAAAACATAAAATTATACGCAAATAATATTTTTCATTAGCTAAATAAATTTAATTTGAATAAATTTTTGAAGTTTAGACATTTTTTGAAACAATTTTAATTTAAAAAATTTAAATTTTTGAATTTTCAGAATATTTTTAGAGTTAATTATCCACAAACTTTGCACCAATAATGGCCCAAAATTGCACTATTTTGTCGATTTTCTGCACATTTGCCCTTTTTGGCTTCACAACAATTCTGTGCCAATTTGGGCGGACGGAGGCCGGATGCGTGAGCTCAAGAGAGGCGGACGCCGTTTACGCGGGGGATCTGTTCAAAAGTTGGTGAAAATTTACATTTGTTAAATTAAAAATTTTCATTTCGAATGATCTGAAAACGGATTCACAATTAAAAACTGATCTTTTTATAAATTGAATAAGTATTGAAGATAAGAAAAAAGGAAAATCTGCCACTTTTAAATTTTTATAGTTAAAACAATTTTATTTTAAAATTTTTATAAATTTAAATATTGTATTTTGGTTAAAAATAATATTTAATTTCACCAATTTTCGACATTTGTTCGACTTCCAGGGCCGAAACCGAGCAAATCCGAACTGGCGAACATGGACCAGGATTGCGCGGCCATTCATGCCGCGGGTCAGGGCTGCGAGGGAGTGCAACTGCAATATGGCTTCATCAAATTCTATTGCCAAATGGACCCAAACGGGCACTGCAAAGTGCGCATGGGCAATCTGGAATTCGCGAATTGAAGACAAAATTTGGTCGTAAAATGTGGAAATTGAATTTTACGCGTAAATTTCTATTTTTGTTTAAATTCGAATTTTTGAGATTTTTATAATTTTTATTTATTCCTTTCTTCGGGTTATATATATTTTTTACCAAGATCAGACCGATCATTCAGTCATTTGGGACAATGTTTGTTATACAGTCCAAATCCAATGGATTATTGTGGAGGCAAATTTAGCGGAGTTTTCAAACACTTTTGGGGTGGCTGATCAATTCACTCGTCCAAATTATCACAGCTCAAAAATCGGATCCCAAAGTATATGCCCTGTTTTTTGGCAAGCAAGTGTCTGTCATCCATCATCAATCACAACACCAAACATTCGATTCCTGTCCTGTCCTGTTTTTGCGCCCGATTTGCCGTATCACCGGGCCATGCACATGCCCCACGTTCGTTTGCTGCTCTGTGCCTTCCCGTTCGTTCAATCATCTTTTCTCTGCCTCTCCTCATTGTCACTTTTGTGCGCTTGGCGGTTCGCACCATCATTTGATTCCTCCCTTCCCCACGTCATCGGTTCTTGCTGTTGCCGGGGAAAGAATTAAGAATTAATCATTCGCCAAACTGTTGGCAACCCAATTTTTTGTTGAAATTGAAATCGGAAGTTGCAGTTGCTCCCCCAAATGGCTGCAATTATCTTGTATGTCACTGTCGAATCTCTCAGCTCAATTTCCACTCGTCTTCTTGTACTCTGTTGGGGTTGCGCACGGTTGACAAAGGCAGGAACGGAGGCAATGAATCATTTTACTAATGCCAAATCTTTGTCCGTTTTCAGCCCAACAAGGACGGAACTGAGTTAATGAATGAGTCGCCCTCCACCAACTTTGTTCGCTTGTTCTCCTTCTCGCCCTGTTGTTATGATTTATGGGCAACGTAAATAGCGATGGTGGTTCAAATATGGACCATTCACGCCGCCAAATGAGCGCCATCTGGGAGATTGGGCTGTTCACGCGGGTGCACAAGACACTGGCCTGCTGCACCCAGTGCCGTGACGACAACTCTGCGCCGAAGCAGCTGCGCATGGCCAACCAGTCGATTCGGGCGCTGTAGACCCACCTGAACAAGCATCCGGAGCATAAGGCCCGCTTCGACGCACTGGAGGCGCAGCGACGCGAACAGCAAACGGTGCCGCGAGGCGGTGCCGAAATTGGCGAAAGTCCAGGCGAGATAAGTTTGAGCAAAATCTATTCAAATTCTAATGTGCAAAAATGTTTAAAAATGTAAAATAAAATTGTATTTAATTGTGTTCAAGATCTAAAAAGTTCAAATTTTAACGTTGAAGATTCGTCGAAGCAAAACAACGGCGAAAGGGTCACGCTCGAGGCATTGCTCCGGGAGCGCCACGAATTGGCCCAATGCGTGTGCGGTCTGCTCGGAGAGGCACTTTTTCCTAAAATTTACTGTATCTTCATTCATTTGGCAGATGGCGCACCAAAAGTGCCTTATGAATGGCGTCGTGCTGCCCCATTCTGAATATTTGCGCCAACTCATGGTGCAACACGGCCAACACGTGAGTGACATGGGCACTAAAAGTGAGCAGTTAATTATATTATAGAATTGAAGGAAATTAAATTTTGCCTAAAACAACAAATAAAATGGCTGCTTCACTTTCTTTGGCATCAACCCAGTTAGTCATCATTGATTTTTTTTTCTCATCGCAAATGTGGGGTCAAGGCAACTCGGCCTATGCAACTCGGCCTATTGTCAACTCGGCCTATGGGTATCTCGGCCTAAGAGGCAACTCGGCCTATGTATATTTTAGATCTCTCACTCTTTCCATTTTATCTACCGGAGAAATAGCACGCAAAATCTAATTGGAATGAAATCTAAATTGCCTGCGACATACATTGATTAATTGGTGGGGTTCAGATTGTGTTCCACTTTCAAGTTTTTGCCGAACCTATTACCTATAAATTTGTTTTGCAGGTAGTCTGGGTGAATGCGAGCACTGAAGATGTGGAGCAGCGCGAAGACAATTACAATGATGAGGTCCGCCAGGCAATAGAAGAGTGGTTGCGCGACCACGAAAATTGCTGTGCTGGTTCCTGAAATATGCGGGAAGTCATATTCACGTGCTTGCTTGCTCTAGAAATTATGAATCAATATGATCATTAATCACGCAAAATATTTATTTTTGACGCACAAATACAAATACTAAATATGATTATTGGGTTTACTATGGGAAAACATATTTTATTTTACTTTATTTATTTCTTTTTTTTCTAAATGACAATTAATGTCTGTTTAATCTTTTTAGAGAGGAAGGAAATGAATCATTCTGTTCGATTGTAATGTGCAATGATCCAGCATTGGTGGAATTATTACTGAAGCTTTAGATGGAAGAGGCACTACGACATTTGCGGATCAATGCTTAAGTTTAGGCTAAAGCCTAGCTCAGCCTTACAAAGCTTATAGTGTGTAATCGAATCATCAGGAAGCGAACAGATAATACCCATGTTACTTAGGGTGTAACAAAAGTTCTGAGCCCTTTCCGAAAAATAAAATAAATTATTTATTAAAATTCAAAAATAAACAAATTAAA
>VAHH01000556.1:0-26762 GCA_013357305.1 Radopholus similis | reverse complement strand
ATTTTTTATTGCGGAAAATAGCGCAAAACAAAATTCGGGGATATCCCCGGGGATCCCCGGGGCCCCGACCGAGAGGCCATCCCCGATCCCCGGCTCGGCCATCCCCGGTGTCCCCGATCCCCGACATGGTCGAGGATCCCCCCCCCCCCGTCTGCAACCCTAACAAAGACGACAGGGCTGCGCCGAACGTTCGATGTTCGTAATGCTGGCTCATAAAAACAGCCGAGGAAGCGGACAATAATAGAAATTAAAATGCACTTTGAAATGACGGGAGTGATTGTTTAGCCCTGTAGAAGCTCTACAAAATGGGCACTTGGAATGGAATTGATTGGTTCAATTGAATCTCATTTCAAAATCATCAATAAACGGTGTTTGATTCGATTATTTGGAATTTTGAGTGTACGGGCATCAGTTGACACAGGCTCTGATGATTGAGTCCTGTGCCGTAGCACCACCGGGACGAGCACCCTCCCGTACTGGGTGGCATATTTTTTAATTTTTTTAATTTAATTTTTTATTTTATAAATTTTCATTATTATTTTTACATTTTAAACTGGATGCACTTTTTTAATTAAAATATTAATAAATTAATTTCATTTGTGGAGAGAGATTGCAATTCCAGTCAATCCCACCTTCCCGGGAAACCCCCCCAAGGAACGCAATCTCCTCCTCTGCCTTTCTGTCTCTGTCTTCCTCACTGATGTAGTGCCATTTGCCCGTTCTAGGTGGCTGAGGCACCACTTCCACTTTGGTGAATACCTCCGGGCGTTCGACGAGAGAAGATAATTCGCTTTTTAAGATTTTAAGGCTATTTTTATTTTTTATTTATTTTGCCTCATATGTTATGTTTGTGCTTTTTTATTTATTTCGTTTAATTTATTTTTCTTTTCTTTAAAGTAGCCGGCATTAGTCGCCCCTTGCTTGGGCAGCTGACAGACGAATTTATTAAATTTTGTTGTTTGTTTGTGTTCAATCTGTTTTTCAAATTGGCACGCGTGAATACAGACAGCCTCGTACTGTTGAGCACATTGGCTGGAAGAGCGGCCTTGGCTTTGATTAAGGCTATTTCGTAACTTATTTTAAATTTATTTTGCCTCATATGTTTGTGCTTTTTATTTATTTCATTTATTCCTCTTTTCTTTAAAGTAGCCGGCATTTGGTTTGGAATAATCTGGGAACACAAGGGACGGGGCTTCTGATTCTGTTCTGTGCTTCAAGTACTTTTGTATCGTTTTGTTCGGAAGAGGAGATGCATTCAAGGCTTGAAGTCATTCTCGAAGTTCATCGTCGGCTCGGCACCCAGACGGAACTCCACCCACTCCCATTCATTTTGGCAAATGTTAGTTTCTCGATTTTTATTTAATTTATAACAAACATTTTATAATACTCTTCTGCGATTTGGAATAGTCAGAAGAATTCAACAAATTTTCACCAGATTCAGGGCGGCAGAGATTTTTATTCATTTCAAATTTGTTTTTTAAATATTTTCTAATTTGGGAGCTTTTAAGCAGTTTAACGTCTTGCCCAGGACCACCATCTCCCGAGCCTCATCTGTCCAATTTCCAAATTCCTTCATAATTTTTAATTTTAATTTATTTTCCGAAGAATCTGTGTGGGATGGTGTGTCCCCCGTGGGTGGACACGTTGAACAGGGCGCTCTCTTGTCCGCAGAAGGGAATTGGGATTGGCAAATTTGGCCAGAAAAATTCATATTATTTTGTGCATTCTCTGAATTTCAATTTTAATTAAAAAACGATTTGAGAATAATTGTTTTGTTTATTTTTATCCAATTGCATTTTAAATAATTACTTGTAATTTGTTAATTCTTAATTTTTACCATATTCACGCTTTACGCTTTTTTGGTCATATTAATGCATTCGCATCTGATTTAAATTAATATTTTTATTGGCAGATGAGCAAAAATTTATTCAATAGGGTTCCTTCCATTTGCCAAAATATTTTGAATTGTTTATTGAAAATTAAATAAGAGTGAACTTGAACATTATTTCATTTCTTTGCTGCTCTCTCCTACAAATGGCGAAGGAGCGTTAGCCAACTTCTAGATGAAGTGCCGTCCCTTCGGCACCAAGAAGCCGAAGCCAAATGGTGAAAATGTTTGTATGCCATCGTCGAATTATTTGGAAGCGATTGAAGCTCCTGATGTTCAATGACGAGTGAATTGTAGATTTCGACCATGTTTGCCCAGTCTTATTTTCAGAATATGTACTATGGTATTCATTCATTTTGTTTGTTCATTTATTGAATTTTATTTGAATTAATTTATTTAGTTCTCTTGATGCTACATATATATTGCTTTGTTTCTGGCTGCGTTTTGGCCCAGCTCGGCCGGAGTTAGGCACTTATTTTCAGAATACAAATTTTATTTCTCCGTTACTTCAATTCCAATTTTGATTTTATTTCGTAACATATTTCCCATTGTTCTCTCATTTTTCGTATAATTTTTAACAGAGCAATGAAACATTTCCAATGTATCTTCCGACACAAGTCTCGCTGCCAAATTAGTTTTTGGCGTTCCGATTAGTCAGCTTCCAGTTGTATCAGCCGGCGCGGGCTTGTTCGTATACAAAATATGACAAATTTGTAATGAATCGTTTATTGAAAATTCGGGGAACTTTATCCGGTAGTTCATGTTCGAACCGAAGACAATCCGACGGATTTTTTGGCAGGAAGGTGATTGTTTGAGCCGACGAATTCACCAATTTTTAACCTGATTCAGGGCGGCAGAGTTTTTTTCAAATTTGTTTTTTGAATTTTAAATATTTTCTAATTGGGAGCTTTTAAGCATTTATGACGTCTTTGACGATATTCTTCATCACTTGCATCTCAGACAGCCATATTGTCCTTTTATTAAATTTCTGTTCTTTATAGTCATTTCCATCAATTCTTTTTTACTGCTAGTTGATTTAAAGTACTTTTAAGTTGCACTTTGGTGACATTGTAATTACTGGGCAATTCCTTAACCCTTTCATTCTCCAGGGAAGACCTTCCGCTCTGAACAATAATTTATACTATTACTGATAATTCAATTTAATTGTTTAATTTCTCCCCTCGCGAATAGGTATTCTTGGCAGCAAGTTCCATTGCAAGTTGAGCCGATCGAGAAGATTCAGTAATTGCTAATTGTGAAGCAAAGAAAATCGGTCATTTAAGGTCAAATAATTTATTTTTTTCCAATTTCTGAATTCAATCATTTCTCCTACTGCGTAGCGAACTGAAAGCGGACGAATTCGAGCAGTTGGTTTTTGGGATGTCTTGTTCACGGACCTCGTATTTTTGCCTTTGATTTAATACTTTTCTCCGGACTGCATCAGTTCCCGGGCAAAAAATTTGTTAATTTCCGAGTCCAATGTAAAGTTAGCTGAATTCAAAGACATTTCATCCCTTCAGGACAGCACACTGGATTGGTGGGGCGGTTGTGCATTGCTCCAAGTCGTAGTCGTGCATGGAAAATACGCCCTTGTTTAGAATTAAAATTCATTATTTGATTTCTATTGTATTTAATTTTTGGCTCTGTCTCAATCGCGGCATCGATCGCGAGTTACGAGCCGTCAGCCTTTTTTTTTGAGCGAGACGGCGGAAATGCATTTATTTATATTTTTATTTAATTCGTTGCTTGGACATTAAAATTCAATGAAGAATTAAAGATACCGCCCAAATTTCAGATATCATTAATTTCCAATTTTTGATTTTATTGGTAATTTGGAGAACGACGTGCAATTTGGTGCCAATCACCTCTTCTGCCCTTCTGTGGATGAATTAGCGTATTTATTTTGAGGAACAAAGCCAAGGTATGAAATGTGTGTGTGTGTATGAAAATTTGCTGCTTCTATGATTAAATGTGATCCACACAATTTTGGTGCAATAATAAGAACCGCAGCAGCTTTAAACGTAGATGGAACGATACGATTTCAGCTCGAAATATATTTGAAAAAGTAAAACCTGATTCTTGAATATTTTTTTATCTTTTTGTTTTGGTTTATTTGATTTAATTTTTAGTTCGGTTTAAATTTTGTTGAACTATTTGTTTGATACACTTTTCTCTGGTTTCTTTTTTCTCTGTGATCTCGATCACTTTTATATCCGTCTTGACATCCTTCTTGAGCTCCGTGGTCGTGCTCGCTGCCGTGCTTTTAGTCACATTTTTCGGAATTTTAAACCAGTTCCGAATGGTGATTTTGGAGGTTCAAATTTCATCTGTTCTTCCACCTTAGCTCTGTGCGATTGATTGATCATTAATTTTAATTAATCTGTAGATTTATTTTGAACAATGTCTGCTAAATTCATTTGTTATTTGTATTATTTTTACGTGCATTCCGCAATTGCACAAGTTCATTATTTAATTTGTTCAACAGTGTCGAGGAAAGGGACATTGCCTGATTCACTCACCTTTATTTATTAATTCCAAGGGAAAATTTTTATTGATGTTTAGTGCCCTGCGTTCGTTGGGGCAGTTCGGCCTTCACCGATCGTTCCGACGGCCTTCCTCAGCGCCGGCCATTCCGGATAGAGGAGCCGTCGTTTGAACTTGATGGCGAAGTAGCCGACGACGGTTCGGCAGGGTCCTAAGTTTGCTGGTCCAGTTTGCTATTTGCCGCATCGGCCAGTTGTCCGAGAAGACAAAACGCACACCAAAGTCCGTCCCGTTTTTGATGGTTCTGCAAAAGCCGGAGTCAAAGGGGCACCAGCACGTGATTTTGTCAAACAAAGTGCAACGTTTAGCAATTGGGCTTGAGCCCAATTTGGACATTGATGCCTTCTGGGTTGGGAGGCTTTCATGCCATCATTAATTCACAATAAATTATTTTTTGGCCATCAAAATTCCAACCGAACGACGACCATAATAACCAAGACCACTCTGTCTCGTATTTCATTTATTTTAATTCATTCGTTTTTCTTGAGTTTTATTGCTCCATAGTTTTCTCCATCATTTCGTCCAAAAATTTTGGTTGAATTCAAATTTAATTTCATTTTTATCCGTCTGTTTCATTCCAAATGGGGAGTAAGAGCGATTTGCATGCACCATCCACCCGTCTTGTTGATTTTCAAACCCTGTCGCGAACGCGACGTCCCCACAATGATCAGATCAGCTAATTCCAAATCGCATTTCGTCAATGAAACAATCAATATTTGGAGTGATTTTTAATTTGTTTTTTGTAATTGAATTGAATAAATTTTATAGAGCCATTGTTGTGTACTGGTAGAATTAAGGATCCATTATTTGGTCTTCTTATCGCCGCTTCCCTCAATGGCCTTATTGTTCTCCGCCAACTTCTTTAGAACCTCTTTGCAATTTGAACATTGAGTCCATATGAAAGAGGTATTTGTTGGACAGCTCCCTGCGGCTTCTCTACTGTCTTATTTTGGTTTTCCATTTACATCTCTGTGCTCGATTGATCCTCAATTTTAATTATTTTGTTTCATCTGTTATTTTTACGTGCGGTCTGCAATCGCACAAGTTCATTATTTACATTTGTTCAACAGTGTCGAGGAAAGGGACATTGCCTGAATCTCTCACCGTTATTTAATTCCAAGGGAAAATTTTTATTGATGCCTTCTGTTCTTTCAATTTTAATTTTTACATTTCTTGCTTGGCTTCAAGTGCCACGCTTCAGTCGCGTTTGTGTTCTGGGAAGCTTCTCCAGTGATTTCCTTGTGCAGGTTGGGGAATGATCAATAATGTCTGAAAATGTAATAAGCAAATATTTTTTTTCCATATTTACGTAGATGCATTCTTTCGGGATGAAGATGGTGCGCAATATGGGCTCGAATACGGCGCACAAAAATGCCGGTTTTGCTTTTATTTTTATTTTTAAATGATTGATGATTGTTCGTCCACAGCTTCTCCTAGTGATGGCCTTGTTGTTCCACATTGCACTGCTGAAGCGCGGAGTCAATCGATCAATCGGTGCGCAAAATCATTTGAATACCAGCATATTGTAATCTTTCATGAAGCATATTCAATTTTTATTTTTTAAATTAACCATTTCTGAAAAATGGGTGAAAATCGCTTTGCGTGTTGACATAGTTTAATGTGAAGAATTTAGTATAAGGCAACAATGTTGATTTTGGAGAATATCTCTCATTTAATTTAATTTTTTTGCGCTGGCTTTCTCGTCCAGTGCTTTCAGGCGAATCCGCGCGATTTCGTCCCGCTGGACAACTTCGACACGGCTGCCGGTCAGTCGTACTGGGTTTTAATTTATAGTTAATTGTATTTTTAATGCACTTGGTTCAGCCATTCGCTTTGAGCAAAACTGGAGTTGCTAGAGTTCCTCTGTTGTCCATGTTGTGTACAATTTTTAAATGAATTTGATTTGTGGTTAAGTGATTACTAAAAATTTTATTTTCATTTTTGTGTTCTAAGCCGCACATTGGGTCGTCGACATTCAACGTCCATCGCTTTCCGGTGCAGCCACGGAATGTGATTTCAATGGAGCACCGCAGTGCCAATTCTTCGCTCAGTTCCTTTAATTTTATTTATGCAATTTGCCGTGACTCGCAAGCGTCCACATTTCCATCTTCATCATCACTCAGAAATTCAATGAAGGGCACCACTCTCTGATGGTTTTTTGATTTTCTATTAATGACCTTTATTGAATTCCAAGGCAAGTGGGTTAGATTTTCCAATTCGTCCGTTGGCACATTAGCAGATTTCCTATTAATTTTTATTCGTCGTTATTGAAGAATTTGCGAGAAAAGGAAGGGCCCGACACGATGCCCTTTGTGGAACTTTCTTTTTCCGAATTTACTTTCAGCAATTTCGCCTATTTTTGCGAAGAAATATAGCCACTAGCCAGTGGGCATTCGGCTGCCGCGATTTTAATGTCGTGATTTTGAAACGGTTCAGCTGACTGTGCTGTTTTCTCACTTTTTATGGCTGTTTGTTTGAATTATTTATTTTTCGATTAATTTCTTTCTCTCGCGGCATCATTTTAAATTTATTTTTGAAGCTCTTTAGTAGTCCTCCTTTAATTTGGAAGTATCACTGGTTTTAGGCGGTGCTCATCTCTTTCTCCGATGTCTCCGGAGATTCGTTCCCCAATGGTCACCTGTTCCGACCTCTGTTTCTCTTCCTCGGCGGCTCCGTCCGCCGGCATTCTTAAAATGCAGAGGAAGATCGGGCTTAGCTGAAGCGGACGAAACCACAAACTCACCCGTGTACCTGCCAAACAAAGGAATTATTACTTTCCTCTATCTGCTCGATTTGCATCACATTAATCGACATTGTGGGCTCTACATTCTGGCCGCATACGCCAGAAGGAGAGTTTGGATACCCAACATTCGTCGTTTTCTTTCTCCATTCATTGCATTAAATATTTGTTTCATTTCTCGTTACACTTTTCTGCCTTTTTACTTATAGCCAAAATTTTGAGTGAGCTTTTAGCTTAAGCGAATAGGGGACCGCAGTACACGTTTAAATAGCGGGATCAATGACTAAGGTTTAAGCACAAAGTTGACTTAGCCGAACAAGTTCCTCAGCTGAGCAATGGGATTTCGATGAACAATTTTGACTTAGGTGTACAGGTAGACTTAATGAAACAGCAAACACCTAACCTAACTTCGCATGCATTTTATTTATTTAAGTGAGCATTTTTCGGAATTATTTGACTGTCCAGAGCCGCGAGTTCCAGTTATGGGATGGCACGTTTTTCGTCACTTATTGTGCCCAAAGATGTTTTGTAAAGTTGTAACGCTTCCGGGAAACGCTGACGCGGAATGGTTTCCTTTATTTGATGGAATTTTAATTTTTGCACTAAAATATCGATGTCCGTCAGGTGCATGGTATGTCCCTGGTTGATGCATGAGGCAACCTTGGCGGATGAATCCCGTTATTTCGGTGCAATAGTTCAGTTGTGTGAGCTGATGTTTCAGGATCTTTGAAGTGCAAACTGTGATTGACTTTGAGATATGTCCAATTCATTCATTTTTTCGGTTGCCATACTGCCAAAGCCAAGGCAACATATCCATCCTGTTGCTTTTTTATTTTATAGTTTTGAGGAATCATTAGCGTCTGGCATTAATTTTTATTTTATTACTCTCGAATTTTGGTTTGTCGATGTGCCTCTGGTGGCGTTGAGTAACGCAGTTGAAAGTAGAATGGCTGCGTTTTAGGCCCAGCTCGGCCTCTTTTAACATTTCTGACACTTTTAATTTTTATTAGTATTCTGGATTAGCCGTTTCCAGTGTGGTTTTGTTTTGATTCAAATTACTCGGCAACTAGCGTTCGTCTTCACGCCCTTGTGCTGAGGCCTTCGCCTTGCCGACGTTTTTTCGCCAGTAAATTCAAATACAATTTTGAGGCATTCATTTGTTTTTTAATGTACTTGGTTCAGCCATTCGTTTTGAAGGCAAAACTGGAGTCCACGATGATAAGGCCTTTTTACATCGCTGGATCTGATCGCTAACTTTCGCATTTTCACGTTTTGATATTTTATAAATGCGACTTTTAATTTTCACATGTTTGAAAAAAATATTTAAATCTACTCGTTCGTCGTTACTATTATCTGGTGCAGTTTAACGTCTTGCTCCTGGACAAAGTGGTTTTTAGTTTTTCAATTATCGGGTCATAGCGCTATACACAATTTGAACATGAAGAGCTGTTCGACTGTTGTTCATGCAGCCCGCCTTTTTCTCGTTCTAATCTCCGATTGCCCTTTCCCCGAATGAATTTTGTCGTTGAAGCTAGTCATCTCTTTTGCGGCATTGTTACCTATGTATACCACTGTTAATAATTGGTAATTTTGACATTCTCGACATATTTAAATAGGTATGGTCGTTATTTAAAACATAAAAACCAGCCAATCGTGACTTAACACATTTTGCATTCTCGCTGAGAACACCTACTGTACATTTTCTTTTTTAAATCAAAAATTTTTATTTTTTGGCAAAAATTCGGATCGTTTTGACAAGCACGGCCAAATTGTTTCTGTTGGAGTGAATTCATTGTTTCAGGGTTCCAACGCAAGTGATTTCATGTATCGGCGCCACTTTAACTCCCCACATGGCTACATTAAGAATTAAGTAAAACCTCTCCGCTATGCAATTGCTCCTCTCATGTTCACTGCACCGTAGAATGCAATACCGAACGCAATCATCTCTCGTTGTGCAGTCGTGTCATTCGTTTTCTACGGCCAAGTTAGCGTCTTTATTTATCAACTCAAAGTTCATGCAGCTCCCACCAAAACATTCAAAATTTTTAATTTTTTAATCAGATCATCAGTCCCCTTTGAAGACACTCTCGTCCGCATGACTTGGCCCACTACTTTGTGGCGAGTACTTGACGGTAAGTCCTTACCTTATCCGACTCTCCGATACCCCAATTTATTGTTTTTAATGCAATACAAGTTGAGGAATCTTTTGAGGCCAGCCTCGATCTGCAGAACCATTCGCATTTTGAATTTAATTTGCTTGTTCAAAATCATTTATTTTCAAAATTATTTTTTCTCTGCGGCTCTCATTCCTCTTTAGTGCATCAGATTTTACGTCAATATTTAATTATTAAAATTTAATTTGATCGCAAGTTTAATTGAGAACTGAGGATTTCTGCGGTGAAATTTGCCCAGAATGTTGTTCTACGGTCGATCTGCCAAGGACTTTCAATTTGTTTTTTAATGAGATGTCATCTGAGGAATCATTATCATTTCTCAGATAATCAAATCTAATAATTCAGACTTAGTTGATTTTTCACTTTCTGTTTTGGCCGCCATTTGGGCTTTTTGCGAATTCATTTTAATTTAAAAGTTACTTTTCCTTTCAGAGCCAGGTGCGTGATGAGCATTTTCTTTTTCTCTGCTATTTGTCCTGAATTTTCATTTTCTCTTTATTGGCAATTATCAAGTACACGTCGGGGGAACAACGGCCGACTAACAATTTTTCTCCAGAATTCGCTTCGGTTGCATTTCATTACTAAATATCAAATTGACTCGGCAAAAGAGTGCGTTTCCGGAATCTCCAACTGCGGAGCCTTCGTCTCTTTTCTCATTCCTTTCATCACAGTTTTTAAATTTTTTTTGGATTCTTCAAATTATTTAAATTACTTTTATTTAATTGGACTTTTGTATCAGCGTTTTGTGCTATTTGCGCACTATTTTGCAGAACAACAACTGTTGACATATTTAAGCAAAAAAAAAGATTTTACATTATTTTTCGTTTGTACTGCCTTTGGGCCAGTGTGCTCAAACGGGGTGTAGTATGTGTTGTGCATTTTGATCTCAAATGCCATCTCCAATTCTACGCCTTCTTTGACGTTTTAATTAAATTTGTTCGGGAATCTGCAATTTCATTCAAATGCAGGATAATCGGTTGCCAAATATTCGTTCTCAAATTTTTAACAAATCTCCTTATATCGTTGTCGTTTCCGTTACCATCTGCGCAACTCTTTCGCGGACCACCTTTTTATTCAATTATCATTCAACAATTAATTCTCTCTCTTTTATTGTACACCCATTTTTAATGTTTATTAGTCAAATTTTTGCCACTTTGCGTTTATTCTCGCATTGATTTCAATCGTTCTGCATTACTTTGTATTGCGCTCCCTTGGCCCTTCTTTTATCTTCCCATTCTGTTGGTCCAGAGGCGGCGAAGTTTTGACATTGGACCGTTCATCGGAGCCGGCGTGTTGAAGAGCACCATCCCTCCACCACCACCACCGCTCGCCGGAGTGTTGTTGTCCCCCCAGATGTCTGTGTTGTTGTTGTTCCATGAGAATTGATAAACACAGTAATAAATTCCCTATCCTATTTTCAGGGGATGCTCCCTTCCGATCAGCGGTCTTGAGCTCTTCTCGACGGGCCAGCTGCTTCTCCTTCTCGGCAACGCTCTGCACCGGCGTCCGGGGCACCTCCAAATTGGTTTGACAAGATTATAAATTTTAAATTTTAATTTTAAGTTTATTTAACGATTATCATTTATCAAAGTAATTTTTTCGTCCATTTGGGATCGGGGGTCCTCTGTGCAGAGTCTAAAGTCTAAAGTGCCCTCCTTTCGTGTAAAAATTGGGGTTTTAACCTGATCAGTATTGACCAAGTCATCAAAAAACTCTGCCTTGGCACAGGCTTAAAGCAGTTTAACGTCTTGCCCGGACCCATTTGCAGCACTGCCATCGGCTGATTTCCTTACAAATTTAATTGAATTTGTTTTAGAGTTTTTATGTTCAAGTTGCAGAAAGTTTTAGTGTTAAGCACTGAGTAAAAAAGCGCATCCATGTTTCTCTGCTAATCACCGGATGGCACATTCGTTTTAAGCGCGAGAATCTGTTTTTATTTTCTTCACACTAGACCCATGCCCTCTTGAACTTTGATAGTTTTTACGTCTTGCCCAGGGGACCAGTATTTCTCCATTTCTCAGAGCTCATCCCCAAAAACAATCTATTTTTATTGATTTTGTCCATTCTCCATTTTAAGCCATTCTTCACCGATCCGCCGGACTTTCGAGATGGAAGAACATTTCCGCCCGTTGCAGTTGTCCGAATTTGGCGTTTTTCACTCATACATTAATTTTTCATTTGCAATTTTTTAATTAAAATTAGGAAAAGACTCGGCCTCCAATTCGTTGTCTGTACATCTGTGCTCGAATCTTTGCATTTTAAATCTCCAAATATTAAAATCATCGCCTTCCTCCTCCTCCTCAATTCGCTGTCTGTGCCTCCATCCTCGTTGTCCGTTCAAAAGTTAAGTTTTCTTCCCTTTGACTTTGCCCACTCTAGCCAGTCTTTCTTCTCTTCTTCATAAACATTTGGGTTCTGCATACAGCTGAGCAGCCGTTCCACGTCCTCCTTCGGCACCTTCTTGCAGTTGTCGCGCAAATGTCTCCAAAGATTGCTCGTCTTCGCCTTAACTCCATCCTTGTCCCTACATACTCGGCCATTTTGGGTTTAAACCTAAACAAATGCATTCCTTTCTCGTACAATTCACGATTTTAATTTATTAAGAATATTGCATTTTAAATCTAATTTTTGTTCCTTTTATGTCGGTTTCCTTTTATTAATTTCAATATTTGTTTAGTCCATTTATCAGTTATCACATCACATACCATTCTTTTTTTGGATCATTTTTTTAGTTGAAAACTTTTCAAAATTTAATTTCTGTACAAATGCATTCGTCGCCATGAGTCCATATTTGCGTAGATCCTCTGCATTGTCTCGTTCTTAGTTCACTTATTCACGCTGAGCCGGAGGATGAATGGTCTTGATTTGCTTTCGGTTTGTTTTCAACAAAATTTTAAATTATTCCTCAACCCGATTCTCCTCGATTGGGTAAAATGTTTTCGCTAAACACCTATAGCGAATATAATCCTTCTTACCCTCACATAACTTTCAATGTTGATATATAATATTTATTTTTAAATTTTGTGTAAGTTTAATTAAAAGGGAGTTCACAGGAAGAGTAAGCAAAAGGCGCAGTTATATTTTAAGCAAATAAATTTTAAAAAATAATTTTTTCAAAACAGGAAACGTCCTGTCGAAATCTCCTACCAAATGATGACTGATTGCTGCCAAACGAATGAGTATAGAGTTCCTTGCAAAGGCTGTTCGGGGGAACGCTGACGCTGATCCTTTTGATTTCAAATATTTGTCAGTGATTTAGTCTTTAGTCCACTTTAAAAATTTTCTTAAATTAGCAGCGGCCAGCTTGGAGACCGAAAATAAAGCGTTCTGAGATGTTTTGATTTTTTATTTAGAGCATTTCTTTTGTTTCATCATTTTACCAATAATTTGGCGCCCGAGATGGCAAGGGATTTTATATTATACTGTGCTCCGTTTTAGGCCAAATAGTAAATTTTTATTTCACATTATGATAGCGCTCCATTCTTCATGTAAAAATCCATTCAATTGTTCCGCAAGGAATCTGAATAAGTCACCTCAGATTGCGTTTGATTTCAAATCGTTTTTAAATTTAATTTTTTTGCGGATAATCTTCAACCGTGGCTTTATTCTTCTCCGGACTGACATTTTTCTTCTGCAGGTGTCCGATCATGCATTCTCGACCCTTTTCGTTTTGATTTAAAAATAAGGAATGGATCTATCGTTGCACAATTGCCATGGATCTGCATATCCTGTTTGAATTATTTTTCGATTAATTTCTTTCTCTCGCGACATCATTTTGTAACAAATGTCAAGTTGTGGTATACAATTCAATGTGTTACGCAGTTTTGAGTATACAATTTTTACCGCTGTCAGCTCTGTGTTTGCTTTTTATTAATGGATCGTTTTTTCGTTAAATAAATACGCAACCTCCGGTGTTCTCCTAACTGACTCTGGCACATTGTCTCACCCCACATGTATCGTTTATTTGCCTTAAATGTTGCATTGAAATTTTTTACATTTGATTGACAAAAAAATTCGTCAATTGCCCAAGCTCTGGTTCTATTTCGCAGAATCTGAAATGGCATTTTGTATTTTTTATTTATTGTTCCGTTTTGTTTGTCAATTTTTAAAATTGCATTAATTGGAAAATTATGACATTGTCGAGCAGGAATACTTTGCTGTTGTTCATATGATGATATCTTTTCGAATGAAAAGCTTTTCGCAAAATTCCACTTGGAGCAATAGAACTTCTTGTGTTCTGGAACACGGGTCCATGGGTCAGCTCATCAAGGTCGACGAACTTCTTTTTCCTCGTTCTAAGGACAATCATTTTCTGGAAATTTTTATTTTCATTCAAAAATCGAATTTGTATTTTTTCGCCTTTTGCTTTCGTTATAATCGACTTTTCTTAATTTATATCCTTTTATCTCCTCTTCCTCAGCTTGCTCCTCGTCTGCTGGACAGATTGGTGTTTTGGCCAACAGTTCATTCACAGACGGTGCTTTTTATTTACACATTTATTTTCTATTCAAATTATTCTACAATTTCATTTTGTTTAATTTAATTTCGTTTGTAATTTGGTTTTGACAGAAGTGTTAATTGTATTTTTTTTAATTTATTTTTTGGTTTTGGATGCTTACTCGCCCAGCTCAGAAAACGATTCTTTGCAATGCCGTCAAATGGATTCAATCCGATTTGTGTTGATAGAAAGGTCATAAGATTTCCAAAAATCGGAAATAATTCTCATTCGTGCGCTTTTTCCTTTGCCCTGTCCCGGGGTGGGGGAGACCCCTCCCTCCGCCACTTCCTCCCCGACCCCTGTCCCTTCCCTCACCTGGCCGCCCGCGTCCAACCACCAGCCTTCGGGCGGACCCAACAGGAGCACCCCGGCCGTGTGCCACATTGGCATCACATGATGATATTGTGGCAAAACGCTCTTAGCATGGCGCCATGTACTTTCTATCGCGTTAGTGTGGACCTGTGTCTCTGGGTCCTGAAATCTCGATAAAATTCTAACAAGTTTCCAGTTTTTACTTTGAAATTTTGCGAGTGGTTGGTTCACTCGCAAAATGCCCATCGCGAGCATTACTCGTTTCAATTCTCAATTATGGAACTTTTAAGCATTTTTAACACAGTATTTTGGGATTTTTTAATTATAACAAAATGCACATTAATTTTTATAATTCGATTTTCCATTTTTATTTATAGTATAAATTTCAATCCTGTTGTGTTGTATTAGAATGCAATCAAAATTTAAATGAAGCCGGATGTTGTAGTTGTAGCGTGACCTGGCAAATTTGTTGGTGTGGCGAACATGTTCGCTGCCGAATGGGACGGTTCGTTGAGCCGATGTGAATCAAATTTGGGAATTCGAACAGATTTTTCGGCGAGTGAAAATCGATTTAATTTAATTTGTTTATTTTATTTATTTCGCGTAATTGGGCGTTCGATTTTCCTTCCTTCATACTTCCATGGATCTGGTTCAATCGACGTATCTTCTTCCACTCGAGCAATTCTGTCCATCAATGTCTGCGTTAAGTGGCGCTGGCTCGTTACTAGTCTGTTTTTATTTCATATTTAATTGTGGCTCACATTAATTAGTAGGTCCATTTATACTTAAATTGTTTCGGCATCTTTGAAATTAAACTTTTCATCCGTGTGCTTCTTCTTCTTTAAGCCGTTGTTCCTGCAGTTTTTTTAACCATTCACAGTTCAATCTTCTGTCCATCTTTGTTGACGCCAATTTAAACGTTTTAAATTTCAAAATCCATCATTTTTCAGATTTGCATTATTTATAATTTGTTTAATGGCATCTTACGGCTATTTTGTGATTAATAAGCTTTAGATGCGCTCTTTGAGGTTGTTGGTGTTGTGTTGAATGACAAATTCCTTTCCACGATCCCTTCGTTTTAAACATGATTCTTTATTCAATTTCTGTTTTATTTCAAAATTTGCTTGCTCCAATTTATATTTCCACGACATGCTCATTCTGAAGTGGACGCTTCATTTTATTGATTTTAAATTTAGTTTTCATTTCTATGCTTCATTTCCGCTGATGAAAGAGGGCTGTTTGAATTAAATGTGCGAATGGGCGGTCGAAGGGATTGAAAGAAAATGCAGAGAAATTGTATGAATAAAGAAAGAAATTATGATTCCATTTCACTCCATTCTCATCCAGATTGTTGTATCCGCGCCCTCTATATTTGATTGAAGTCGCAAATTTCGTTTGATTTCAAATAATGTTAAATTTCGCAAAATTGACTTTTTTGTTTTGTTTGATGTCTCGCAATACTTTGCACATTTATCCGTAAATTGAGCAACTCACAGCATCATCGGAACACCTTTGTTTGGCGGCGGACGCATATTCTTAAATTGTTTTTAATTGTTTGGCTTTTCTCAGAGAAAATTAATTAAAGTTTTTGTTTAGAGATCCACCCGTTCCTTGCCACAGTCACGAACTCATTCTTGTCCAGGTCGGTTCCCATGGCCTCCAGCTGCCGGCATATGCGGTCAACATTCTCGGCGAAGCCCCGTAGGGATGCCGAGTGGGCAGTGGGTGCTTGTAAATGTTCCGCTCTGTCTCTCATATTATTTCTTTCATTTTCGCGCTTTAGATCCTCAGTTGGTTGCTTGTTGAATTTCCTTTCCTCATTTTTTCAGTTCATCCATTTTATTGTACTTTCTCGCAATGGAATTCCAATGTAGTTGATAAATTGCATTGTGTCGATATTTGTTGAAATTTTAATTTTTGAACTTTATTAACATTTAATTAATTGCATTAATATATCACTAAGCTCGGTTATTTTGTTCGAGAGATTTTTAACTCCGCAAGCCCAAGATAGAGCCACCCACAGTTTGGTTTTGTAGGTTATGTTTATGTGCTTATGATTAATGTTTATTCTTTAATTATGATAATATTGTGATAACATTGCATTAATTGATTTTAATTGTCAAATTTGACTTTTAGCAATTTACCCTTTCACTGATTTTTGCATATTTGTTTGTTTGTTTTTCGCTTATTTTCATGGCTGCAGCTAAAAATGCATGTTTAATCCATTTATTTGTTGAAGGATTGTTTTTGACTGTTTCCGATTTCATCACTTGTTTCAAATTCGAGAGGTTTAGCCCAGAGCAATAAAAAGTATTCTTCCTGCCATATAGCAATTGCCACACATTTTCAATTTTTGTGTTTTTGTTGGAACATATATTGGCATTTTCCGAATGCCGGTCGGAAGAAATTTTCAATCTTTATTTTTAATAAATTGATTTTTAAATTTCAAATTTTGTGTCAGTTTTAATTTTTTGGTCTTTTTGCGATTGTCAACGGTGCTTTCTCCATTCTTCCCTCAGAGCTTTCCACGAGAACACTGATGCCGGTGTCACTCCCCGCTGCTGTGTCCCTCTTTTTCGGTTCTGAAGCAGAACGTGATTTGGGTCCTATCACTTTGACGAAACTCAGGCAGTCCATCCAAAAGTTTCGGCAGATGATTAGCTTAATTTTTATTTTATTTTCCTGTTTGAGTACTCAGTTTCAAGTCGGAAATTGTGTCATTTTTGCAGCGCCATTGAGCTGTTTAACGTTACTATTAGTAGTACTGGTAGTGCACTTGACTAGAGATATAACATTAATTCGTTTAAATTTTAATATTTTTATTCACTTTTTTAATTTTATTCTCGGTCCAGTTTGTTCATTCTCTGCTCGCGAACATCCGCTTATGAAAATGGGTCATTTTCAAAGGCCTAATTGATTGAGCAGCACTCTTATCTTGCAAACTCCACAAATCTGTTCTCTCTCTTCCATTTCTCGAAAAGTTTTCCATTTAATTACGGCACATTTGGGCTACGCCAACTAAAGCCATGGAGGCGAAATTCCATGCAATAGCCGAATTTTAGGGCCAGTGCTTAATTATGAATTTAATTAATTTTAAGGCTCAAACGGTGTTTATTTATTTTCCGTAGGTTCATTATAGCGCCATTGCGAGTGAAGATAATTCGTCGGTGTTTCAGTTGTAGCCACAACCGAATAATATATCGTATTCGAACTAGAAATCGTCCTTAAATATATTTATAAATTTATCTTTTTCGGTTCGAATTTAATTTGATTTTAGTTTTGGCTAATGTAACGTCATTTATCGCTCCTTTGAGAAGCACTCGTAATAGATTATTTGTGAATCTCCCATCGCACATTTAAATAATACACATTTTTCGCAGAACAAGCCGAGGATTTGTTGGATGTGGGGAGTTCGAAAACTCTTCAAATCTGCGGCAATCATCCTGACTGTGTCCATGGCTTCCACCCAGTGAGCCATACTTTTGTCTCCTTCGCAAATGCGTTGCGCAATCGGGCGAATCCAGCTGGGCCAAGACGTTGATGTCTCACAAGCCAGTGGAGTAAGGCCAGTGTTCAATCAAACTATTTGCCTCCCGGTTTGCCCAACTGTTCCATTTGGCCACACTGTTGCTGGCCGCTGCCGCTTCTCTCGTGGTTACTGGCCTTGTCAGGACCATTTTTAAATTGCAACTGGAGCAACTCCACTGCCACTGCAGAGCTCGTCGCACATCTACACTGGTGCGCAGGTACTCGGGCCGCAATTTTCTTGTTATTTTATTATGAATTTTATTTTATGAAAAATACAACCTTTTCTAGTACATTATTTTACTGATTCGCTCATTTGTTTTTGGCATTCAATTTATTGGTACAGAATAACCCAGAATAAAGAAAAAACTCTTTTCGTTACTTGCGACGTCCAACAATTTCATGGTTTCTATCCGCATTTGGTGCAACTACTTCAGCCAATTATGTATCAAAAACTCGCAGTGAACTCTCCTGCTCCAAAATTTTATTATTTATTTATTTTTCTGATTTGGAGTTTGTTTCATTTTGGCAAAGCGAACCTGCTCAACACGCATCTCCTTTCTCTTCATTTATTCGATTTCATTAAACTCATTTGTCGACTTCCCCTCCGGCGAGTAGAGTTTCTTCCAAATTCATGAAAGTAATAATTGGATTACGAATTAATTATTGCTTATTTATAGTTGAAATTCAATTTATAGTTACGCCGCTTCTGAACTCATTCTTTTGTTTTAATCCAATTCTCATTCATTTATTAGAACTTTCGAACTGTTTGCTTCTTTTCAAAGTCAGAGCCTTGTCGGCGGCAGTTTCGTTTTCATCCGGATCGGGTTCCAACGAATGCGGCGAAGAAGTTGTTATGGGAAGAGGGGATAGGCCTTGACATTCCCCCCGCCTGCCAAAGCGCGCCCTCGCGCTTTCTTTTCACTTTCAACTTTTCCTTCACTTCCCGCCTTTTCAGTCGCCGACGGAATGTGCAGCTGGGCAGGGCAGCCACATCCTATTGTGCACCGGCCATTCGTCCCTCTTTGGTCGGCCGATCACTTCATTCAACAACCGCCAGCTCTGTTGCTCCACCATCGCCCTTCCGTGTTCTGTTCCTGTCTTCGTTTGTGTACCTGCTTTTGATTTTTAGCTGAGCGCACTCGGAAATATTTCCATCGAACGTTTCATTTTTTAAATTATACTATGTGAATTATTTTATTTTATCGAATAATTCATTTTTTACATCTCATTTTATATTCAAATACTTGAATAATGAATAAAGGTGATTTGTTGCCGCTTTGCCGCTCATTCGTCTCCTGTGGTGGTCAGTGAGAGCAGATTAGTAAACGATTCTCTCGGCCCTCCATTTGGCGTCACACGCCAAGGACACCATACATTAAGCCAGCGACGATTACGGCTACGTGAGCTTGCTTCAGTCTCTTTCGGCACACCTGCATTCGTTTTAGGAGAGCCTCTTGTTTACGGTAAATTTGTTTCGAAATACTTTTTTCTCTTTTATTCACTTTCACCAACAGACAATGTGTGGGCACGGAATCTTCGTAGAATCGTTTTCAATTAATTTTGTTTATTGGGTACAGTCGAGATTTCCTTTTTTTTTAATTTTTAATATCAAAATTCAATCTATTTTCGGGCTCCTGTAGAATTTGTATGTAATAAGCAATTTTATTTGGAATCTTTTCTTTTTATCGCCGTTTATGGTTGTTGGACAGCTAACAACCGTTTGATGGCTTGCAGTTTTACGTGCCCTGCCCAGGACCATTCCATTTTTAAGAACAATTTATTTCCGCAAAGCCTTACGCAAAATCCAATTCCATTTCTCGTCCTTTCGTTCAGTATTTTCGCCGTATGGTATTTGTTGTTTCGTCGTCGGTATACTTTAAAGTTTTTTAAATTAGTATTTTGGATGCATAATTTCAGCGGTCAGGGAACGTGGAGCAACAATCTCGTAAAATTCAAATTATGTGGGACGCTATTCATCCAGCAAATCGGGGAAATCCAGTAGCGTACGGTATAACTGCCGGACGGGCATTTCCGGTCTCGGGTACCTTCTCCGGCGGCAAGGGGGGCATTCAGTGTGTATTTTTAAAATGCTCACATTGTGTGTTATTTTAATTAATGTTCATGACAAATTATTTTGACTTTGAGTGACTCATTGGAGGGTCTGAAGTGCAAAACTTTGGCCAATAATGGCTAATGTTGGCGGGACTGCGGAGAGGGATTAGTGTGGGGGCCAAGTTTGGCACTGGGAAAGAAGTCCGACCTCAAGGCCGTGTTCGATGAAAATTTTGCGCATCATTTGCCGCTTTCAATTTTAAAGTTCCATTATTTCAGATTTGATAGAGGGCCAATTCTAGAATTGGAGAATTATTTTTTTCGTTCGGTTGTTCAGTTCAAATGAAACAAACGCCGCTTCTCGGCCTGGAAACTGGGAAGTCGGAGTTCCATTTCTCGTTTTTGTATCAAAATTTTTGTAATTGATTTTTAAATTATTCAATATTTGATCACGTACATGAGCACTTTTTTAATTTGCGAAAACGAATTTCAATTCAGAATTTTTAATTTAATTTTTAATCTACATTTTCATTAAATGTCTCATAGCTCTGCATTTTTCGCTCATCTTTTTGTCGTACATACATATTTCTCATTTAATTTTATTTCATTTTTTGTTTTTGTAACTTAAAAGATGCTTTTTTGGTATACATATCCCTCGGCCAATTAATGTCGGTTAGCGATGTATTGTTTGTACAAATTTTCTAACTTTGGCTGACGAGCGTAGCTTGTAGTAATCGATTCCGATTCTATTTTTATTAAACAAAGTACAGGCGATTTTTGGTTACAATTATTGCCGACGGATTGGGGTATTCGCGCCTCCGGGTCGTTCATCCGCTCTTCGACGTCCGGGGAGTGGCAGCGGCAACGTACCTCTGCCGACTGGGGCCCATACGGCGTGAGAGCCGTTCTCCAGGAGCCTCTTTCCGAGGGCCGGTAACGGAGGGAGGCCCGTGGGCGCAAATGTGACCGAAGGTTCGCTGTGTCCCAATGTTGTGTGAGTCCGGGGACTAGCTCCATTTCTCCTCGGTAAGTGGTGGCCCCCAATTCCAGGCTTAACCCAATTTTCTAATTTATTTTACTGTAATTTTTAAAAAATGTATTTTCATTTAATTTTAGGAGCAATTGCTGCCGTTTCTGCTTGCTTTGTTTTCTTTGGAAAGAATAATTTACATAATTTAATTCCATTTTTTCGAATTCACCACTCGCCAGGTAGTAGGCTGATTTGATTGCTCCACCAAAGGGTGCAAATTTAATTGATTTTTTTGTCGTTTAAATGTCTATTTTGTGATTTATATAGTAGTCCATTTCATTTTTATGACTTTTATCAGAATTGTGGTATACGCTTGTAGAGGGGGGGGGGGTTTGGGCAGGATACGAATGAATGAGTTTATGCGAGTATGTGTGTGTATATGCATGCCGATAGTGAAAATGAGGATTCTTAAATAGTGTCCAACGAAGGCAAAGTGATAAGGTAAAATGATAAAGGCTGGTGGTGTGGTGAATGAATGGTAAGGATTGGGCCGACAAAAGGGGACCACCATAGGGGAACAAATATGATGAGTGAATGATAAGGGTCTGAGATGTCGGATGTAGCAATAATATTCTTTTTGGTTTCATTTTTCTATTTATTAAAAAATCTCCTTTCGGATTGATGTTCTTTGGGAGCAAAGCAAATTTTTAACATCTGCTCTCCTGATCCTGACTGGTCGAGAGTCTCGCGTCTTCCATTTTGCGCATTTTTTTACAAATAAGATTTTCAAATTGTGTTTGTTCTAATTCACGTCCTGCAGTCCAACAGTTTCACTATAAAAAGTTGAGAGGCTGATTCGGATCGGCCTTTGGGCATGATATGCTCGTATTTGATTTAATTTATTTTGCGCCGCTTGATTTCATTTATCATCCGATTAACCTTGTCGTAATGCGGTTTTAAGATCAAAAATTCATTTATTCATAATTGAATTTTATTTGTTTTTTGGCAACGTTAATAAAATATTTCCATTACGGGGCCACAAATTTGTTTTGCTATTTATTATTTTGGTCATTTTTGACCGCCCTGCCTGGCGTTTCGGCAACTTTTGTGCCATTCCATGAGAAGTTGATCGCTACACTTACTAAAAATGTAGTAGTTGGCGCTGTACGGCCTCCGTGCAAAAAGATTTTACTGATTTCTCTGGTTGTGTGTGCCCTCTTTATGACTCAACTTCCGTAGCAAAGAATTAAATATTTGTAAAAATCATTTGCTCCCGTATGGTGGTCATTGAATTGCCGTTACATTTTAAGCCGTTGTAAAACCGGCAATTAATATAATTCTGATAAGTTTTCATTTTCATTATTGATTTTTAGGTAATTAAAATACTGGTTGATTGAAATTAACTGTGTCCAAATCACATCTGCTGGTGCATTTCTGGCTGCGTTCGTCCATTTAACATTTCACTTTCCTCTGCTGTCGTTTTCAGTCTAATTAACTCCTTTGTATTTTATATCATTAAATAATTTGTTTTTATTATGCATTAATTTTTCAAAATTTTATTGAGCAAAAATTCTCATATTTATTCGGCCACAAACAATTTTCAAGTCACATAAACTCCTTTGTCTTTTGATCCATGAGGTTGCAGGGTTTTTCCATTATACTCATTTTTGAATGCAAAATTAAAAAAATTATCATTTTTAATGCTTTTAAATCTCAAAACAATCTATTTTTGTTGATTTTGTTCATTCTCCATTTTAAGCCATTCTTCACCGATCCGCCGGACTTTCGAGATGGAAGAACATTTCCGCCAGTTGCAGTGTCCAAAATTGGCGTTTTTCTTTCATGCATTAATGTTTCTTTTTTGCATTTGCAACCATAAAAAATAAAAAACCTCAGAAGCATGAGGTTGCAGGGATTTTCAGCAGCTTTGGCTTCCCTTGCAGTGGCTCATTTGTCGATTTTTTGCGTCCATTCTTCATCTTTGCACTATCAGCCTTCTCCGTTCGCATTTGGAGCTTTCAGCCTCAGTTGTCCTCGCCATTTTACAGATCCAAATCATTTTAATTATAATTAATTTTACGATATTTATCTATTAGTGAAGTCAAACGCCTCTGATCCTTCCTTCGTATTTTTTAGACAAATCCATTCACTTTTATTGCAGAATCCGTTCTCGTCTCTGTTTTCAATTTTTGTAGAAATGTAGTGTCCATCATTTGTCACTCCTCATTGCACCATTTGATAGCCGTTGTGCCAATGTTGTGGTCCCTTTCCTCTTTTTTGGACCATTTTTAATGTTTTGTCCTTTCGGATATTTTGATTCATACATTTATTGGATTTTGTTTATGAATTCTGTAGCGCAGAAACTCGCAGTCCATCCATCCTCCATTGGCGCCTTCAGCCGCAGTTTTCCCTCTGCTCCTTCTTCGGTTTGTGCTGGAGCCTACGTTCCTCTGCATCGGCTCCAGCAACTCTCCATTTTCAAAATTATATTCATTCTTTTTATGCCGCTGTCGTTCGCATTTGGAGCTTTCAGTTTTTTCTTGGCCCATTTGAAGAGGTTGCAGGGATTTTCAGCTGCTATGGCTTCCCTTGCAGTGGCTCATAGGTAGTTGTTTTTCGTAGTTGTCGGATTTTTAAATTTATTTTTTCCATTTCTCTCCAGTCGCCGTTGAATTTTATTTACAATTCACTTTGCCACCGTTCCACTTTAAAATTGTCGATTTTGTTGTGTGTTCATTTTTATGTATTAAAGCATTTTTTGTGCTGAATTTATTTTAAATTTCACTTTGTGTAAGTTTTGCTTGAACTTTAATTAAAGAATTAACAGCTACAGTCTTGGCCAAAAGTTTATAATAATGCTTTAGGCCTTCACGTTTTCCATTGCCGCGGACATTTCATCGATTACTTTGGCAAAGTGTTTTGGCAAAAAATAATTGTCTTGATGTCGGCTATATATGTGCTAAAAGTTTTCCCAATATGCCACAATATTTTTTGTACAATCGGCAACGAAAGACAGATCACTCGATTTTTAGGCGGACAAAAGTATATAATAATTTTTTCATCGTCGAATATCTCAACATTTTGTCGGACCTCCTCTCGCCAAACGGACTGTACATAAACAGACGGGCATGTAGTCGACCAGCCTGATCAAAGTCGCCACCGGAATCGCGTTCCAAGCCTGTTGTACGGCCTCCCAAAGTTGGTCACTCGTTTTGAAGCTTTGGCCCTTCAGAGTTTGCTTCATTTGGGCCCAGAGTTTCTCGATGGGGTTTAGATCTGGCGAGTAAGGAGGCGTGCGCAAAAGCGGAACGTGATTTGCCGAAAAACAGCCTGGATGCCGCAGTTTCAGCCCTCTGAGGAGCTGCTGTGTCCAACCCACCATCAATCGACTGGTGTATTTGGGGCCATTATCTTGCTGAAACATCCGGGACCAATGCATATGCTCGCGTGCCGTGGGCAGCAGATGTCCCTCCAAAATATCTCTTTAGTGATTTGAATCCACGTTCCCTTTGAATGGTACAAGTGGACCGATGAAGTCTCGGCACATGCAGCCGGAAAAGAAAAAAAAATACAGTAATCTTCGATTGGTCCTTATCCAACAAAATGATCGAGCCGCCGCGGAATTTGACTGTTGTGTGAATGTACCTTGGCTGGTACCTTACTCTGACAGGCCGGCGAATGAATTGGCCGTGGGACGGATTGTACAAATGGAAAGGCGCATCGTCACTAAAAAACACGTCGATCGAGCGTCAGCATCCCAATTTCGGCACCTCCTCGCGAACTCGAGACGGAGTCGGCGGTGCTTCGACTTAGTCAAAGATTTTAGGGCGGGTCTTTAGGCACGTAGTCCAGCTCGTATTAGAATTCTCTGGTGGGTCCTCTTGCTGATATCGGCTTTGAAAGTCGTGTGAGCGTGCACGGCTGCGTCAGTCGCCGACCTATTCGGCTCACTCTTCACGTGTCTCACCACGGATCGTTCCTGCCATTCACTCAGTTTCCGGGGCCGGCCCGATCGGTCTGACCCAATTTTTTGGCACGAACGATCGCTTCTTTTTGTGGCGTTGCAATGATAGGTCTCTTAGGCATTTTAACTAAAAAAAACGGATAAAGGTTAGTGCAACAAAATACTGAGATATTCGACGATGAAAAAATTATTATATACTTTTGTCCGCCTAAAAATCGAGTGATCTGTCTTTCGTTGCCGATTGTACAAAAAATATTGTGGCATATTGGGAAAACTTTTAGCACATATATAGCCGACATCAAGACAATTATTTTTTGCCAAAACACTTTGCCAAAGTAATCGATGAAATGTCCGCGGCAATGGAAAACGTGAAGGCCTAAAGCATTATTATAAACTTTTGGCCAAGACTGTAGCTGTTAATTCTTTAATTAAAGTTCAAGCAAAACTTACACAAAGTGAAATTTAAAATAAATTCAGCACAAAAAATGCTTTAATACATAAAAATGAACACACAACAAAATCGACAATTTTAAAGTGGAACGGTGTTCACTTTGTGTAAGTTTTGCTTTGTCTGCATCGGCTCCAGTGGATTTTATTTTACAACTTTGTTGAATCGCACATTAATTAATACATTCATTGAACTTTAATTAAAGAATTAACAGCTATTTTGTAAACAAATTGCATTCATTTATTTTATACTTTCGCCGTCGGGCACGTCCTGATAGACTTTTATGTCGTTGCTTTTCTTCTGAAACTTCTGTGCCTTGATCGTTGGCTTTTATTTTCCGAAGTTTTTAATAATCTCTGTGCGTCCTTCATCCTTGCAGTTTTGTCACTCCAGACTCCACCATCTGTTTGGTCCAATTTTTCTATTGCTCTCCATCTCAAAATTTATTCGCGTTTTTTAGATTTTGGGATATATTTTAATTTGTATTAGTTATATTTTTTCATTGGACTTCCTTCCGTCTGGCTGCGTTTTAGGCCCGGCTCGGCCATCTTTTGACGCAACATTTTGTTCAAATTGAATCGCTGGATTCTATTAATTTTGATTCGTCGAACCATTTATTTTTATAGTTGAAGAAGATTAATGAAAGCTCTGAGGTTGCAGGGATTTTCAGCTGCTTTGGCTTCCCTTGCAGTGGCTCAATGTTGCTTTTGGTAGTTGCCGTAATTTGGATGTCTCAATACTCCTTAAAACATTTTTAAATTCACCACATTTATTCATCCTCCATTGGCGCCTTCAGCCGTTTTTTGCATATTTTATTAAACATCAAATGGAACAAGAGTCGTCTTCATCGTCATCCATCCGTTGGATGTGCTGTGAGCTCGTCCGTTTGTGTTAGACTGCCGCCCCTTTTCGTTCTTTTTAGGCCATTTATATTGTTCTTGTCCATTCGAACATTTGTCGATTCACACATTTATTTAGATTTATTTATGAATTTCAGTTTATTATTTGCTGACGTTTTGATTGGGAAATTCAAAATATTCAATTCGATTTTTATGTTTCTTCTGTGCCTTTATCTCTGCTCGTATTTCTTGCCGCTTGTGCGCATTCTCCTTTCTCTGGTCGTCCACATCCGAATGCAGCAATTCAGTCGGAGTCTACGTTCCTCTGCATCGACTCCGGCTACTTTTAAGTTTTAAGAGCACCTTTTTCTCCTTTCCGCAGCAGTCTTTCTTCCATTCAGCTCCACATGCTTCCAAATCTCTGTGCTTTTTGCAGGCTTCTTCTCTTTCTGTCGCTTTTTTATTTGTTCGAAGTTTTACATTTCTGTTTGATTTATTATTGTTGTATTTATTCGCCCAATTGGGCTTGTCGATGAAGAATTGAAGATGTCGATCGGTTGTCGATTTTGCTGTGGCCCTATCATTTGAGGTTGCGGGGTTTTTCAGCGGCTATGGCATTCCCCTGCAGTGGCTCTGGGCTTATATTTTTAATGTTTTTAAGTTTAATTTTGGCTTTAATATTGTTTAATGTTTATTGGTCCACTCTTTGTACGTGTAGATCAGGGATCCGATCTGTCCTTATTTTTAAGATTTGTCCTTATTTGGAGGGTCCGAATCTTAGAAAAATGAAATGTCCTTATTTCTA
>VAHH01000555.1:0-26801 GCA_013357305.1 Radopholus similis | reverse complement strand
TAATTGTCCCCCAAAATGAGATGAATCCCCCCCAAATTGTGAAGGGGGCAAGGGAATTTGGGGGGGATTCATCTCATTTTGGGGGGCAATTAATCTTATCCGTTTTATAAAATACCGTTGGCTTTTCCTGACATTAGCGTGACCAACAAAAATCTCGATGGATTTATCCTTGATAGGTAAAATTAAAAATCCGTTTTTTCCCTCGATTTACTTCTTGTGCTATTTCAAATTGTCCAGAGCAGAGCGAAAAATGAAGGGGAATACGCAGCCTCCATCCTTCCTTGTGTGTGCGTGCCTTTCACTCTCCCTAGCCGCTGCTAGCTGCTCATTTCTCTGCCGAGAGATAAATTAAAATAAGCGCCTGCGGCGCAGCGCAGTCGTGCCGAGCAGCAGAAGGCTGGGAGGCTGGCTCATTGACATTGACGATTGGAAAAATGCGGACGTGCCCTCCCCCCATTGCCAACAACTTTTTCTCACAATTCTATGCTTTTCTTTCTGTTTTTGGTCTGTGGCATGGCGCAGACATTTTTTAAATTAAGTAGTATTAAATTTTCGGATTTTTCTAAATTAAACCAATTTTTCAAACTATCATCCAACATCCATTGGATTGGCATAATAAATATTTTAGCGGAAATCCGGAAATATCATTACGGATAAAAATAGGTAGTTTCATTTCATTTTTTAAAATGTTTAAATTTAGAGATATTTTTAATCCGCAATTTTTTCCTTCTTTTTGAATAAACTTCATTCATCGGGGTAGGTAATTACTTTTACCTTTCATGATACTTTGGGTGCGAATTAATCATCAAACGTAACGCAAACAGCGCCATAGCTGGCATGACACCATGGTCACCACCACTTTTATGCACTCTACCTAACAACGGTGCCAATCAATTTAGCACAGCAGCTATTTATTTCGCGCAATAATTTTGCAAAGTTTTAAAATCTAACATTTTGTTATCAGAAATTGCATTATTAACAAAAAAGCGTTGTTGACAATTGAAGAAAATGCGATTGAAGCAACAACGATAGATTTAACAGCAATTCGAGCAAGCTATTGAAATGTTCAAAAGCGACAAACAGCGCCAGCAGCTGGCGAAAAAAGATAGCAACAAAGTTAGAAATGTTTAAAGATCTGACTGTCCATCCATTCAGATCCAAAAGGATCCCGGATCCAGCACGAGCACTGGAGGAGCATTCGTTGTGAAAAGACCGGTTCGAGAACTGAGTTATTTGATGCCATTTCTTTGTTTCTTTCATTTCAGGCACATTTGCGTTCTGCCGTGGCCAACAAAGATGGTGAGTTGAGGCGTAAACGAATGAAGATTCGCATCCCTAATCATATTTGCTTACCACTTTTTGGCTCAACATAGGTAAATTGGTTCAGATTATTTAGAGCAGAGTACAATGAAAGATCTATCTATGTCCAATGTCTAATCGCCTCTAACACCCTAACAAGTAATCAGTAGTCACTAATTGCCAGTCACTGGGAAAAAGAAGGCCGAGCAGTTCAGGTGTGGGAGCCTGGAGGAATGCAAACAAAAGTGTGCCAATCGAATCTATATAATCAAATTCCATCCAATAATAATAAATAATTGCAAAATAAATCATTGATTGACGGATGAAAAGTTGCAGTTGCCTCAATGAACAATTCGCCAAGTATCGAGCGACTCTCTTCCCCTATTCGGGCAGTTCCCAGCGGCGTACACGGTGACCGATCGGCACCTGGCAGGAAATCGCTAGCTGCGGGTGAGCTTTTAAAGCAGTTCCGGATTTTTATTTTACGAGAACAGATCGGTCGGAGGCTAATAGGCTCTCCTCGCATACTCTGGTGGTGGTGTTTCCCTCGTTGCAAGAATTTGTGCGGGAAAGACACGTGCTTCGAAATGTGCTCGTCGACTTGCAGCAGGCAAAAATAGGAGATTAACGGGGGCTTTCAGTGATTGTTGCTTCAGTATTTTTGTGAAATGGACTTGGAATTGGAGTGCTGCACCCTGTTCGAAAGTAAATAGGCATGGGAGTTTTGGCTTTCAATACAGATTTATTTCAGTGGAGGACGTATTGCAGAACGTAGAGGTCAGAACGGGTTTTGTTCTCGCTACTACAGTTGCTCTTCGAATTTAGGAGTATTTGTTGTTGGGTGAACTTCTTCAGCTGGACAACACAACGTGAACGAAACACTCAGAAAATGACGATAGTATGCATTTTTAAGGGCATTGGTGTTCATCGGAGATCGATATGGCGATGCATTGTTGCCGCTGGAACTGCGCACAGAAGAATACAATGCAATTCGGTAGGTGTGAATATTGGGCTATTACTAAATTTTTTGATGAATTCAAATTATAATTTTTCAGAGAAGCAGCACTGGAATTGGCCGATATGGATGCCACACTTTTGGATCATTTCTATGTGCTGGACCGTAAGTCAAACTCTGTATGATAAAACTACCTAACATTAACTGAAGGCGGAAGTGACAGTATCACGGAAACGGGGCGTGCGGCAGAGTACCAATTGAAGGTGGAAAAGAAATGCGTTTGTTTCCTCTGGTCTAATTGCGCGTTCAGGCAAGCCGTGATCCTGCAGGTGCACAACGATTGCGCCAAGGTCTGTCCAAGTGCGTGAATCGTGTCTTCGAAGAGGACGGTGGTTCATTGGCGGGACAAGTAAATTCAGTTGAGCGGAAGCGCCACTTGGTGAGGATCGTCGATTGATGAGCTTTAGTCGTCGTTAAGCTCAAATCGTTCATCGAACTTTGCGCTGATGCTGCAGAGGCCAATGCACACTCAATGCTAATCACGCGCAGATTCCAAAGTGGGCAGCAAACAATAATTTATTTGCTGTTTTCCTCAGGCACCCCCTCCACAGTGGCCAGCAGCCAGCGATGGATGGACCCAGAGGGCAGTGAAGCCGCAGAACGTGTGAACACACTCAAAAACACAATGAGCGCCCGTCTGGACGCACATCGCCACTTGCCATTCATCGTCGACTTGAAGGTGGGCAAGTGAATTGCCGCACACAATTGTTTCCAAAAAGGGCACCGAACCGGCAACGTGGTGTCGGTCACGTGATGCTGCAATCTATGAGGAAGATCTGTCCGCCAAAGTTGCAAAAATGCCCAAAAATGCTCAAAATTATTTCTACTTTAGTTAACTGATCGACTAAAGGCGCTTATTCTGGCAGCACACCCGCACTGTGAACAGCCGCATCACCCGCCCTTGGGCGAACCACGGCTAGCGGCTATGCACATTGTGCAGGTGAACAGTGGACATCGACGTCGCAGCAAATATCCTCGGATCGCAGACAGAAAATGCAATTCACGCCTCCCGACTGTTGGCAATGACCCCCAAGGAGTGGGTTCCGCGCGAGGGCCTCGACAACAGGCTGGCCGGCATTGTGCTCAGAGTTCTGGACGAGGAACAGACCAGAAACAAGGGTGACAGGAGATTTCCACGATTCCCTGATCACACCGCCCTTTTGAAGGTCTATTTGTGCAATTGTTTGGCCCCCCGGGTAGTGGTAAAACAGCTGCGCTGTGCCATCTGTTTCGCATGGTGCGTGAGCGCAAAGAGAAGGAGGGACGTCCTGGACCCATCGTTCTTGCTCGCTTTGCGCATTTGTCCGACGGGGCGGTGTTCGCCAACGAAATGCTGCGCAACGCCTTTTTGACGGTGAGTAGGTGGGAAAGAGGGCGCCAGGACAATCTCATGTGTTCGATCGAATCAAAGCCACTTTCGCATTCGACCAAAATGTCAACTTCTTGCGTAGGTATGTGACGAGATGCAGTCCCCATTGGGTGTGCTGGACGCGTTTCTCGGCGCTTTTCACCTCAGCGATGTGTTGGGCCAAGCAAAGGCGTTGCTCGAGCGTCCGAATGCTTTGCCCGTGCTTATCTTGATCGACGACGCACATCTGCTCCGTTTCGGGAGAGCACTGGGAAGGCAAACTTGAGAATAATCGTTTTTTAGTTCAGTTTATTGCCCAGGATGGAGCATGATTTGCGCAAAATGTTGCCTCGCCTCTCAATCGTGTGCACTTCCACTTCTGCTCAGCCAATGGCCGGCTTCCCTCGGACCGCTGAACTCATCGAATTGGTGAGTAGGTCAAGACACACTGTTATTTTTGAGAATCCAAATATTGAACAATCATCAAAGTAAAAGTTTTATTGTATTCAAACTCAGATCGCGCCTGGTGTTGATCAGGTTTGAAGCTGTGGAAAATGCTCTAAACATTTCCGTACAAGGCTCTAACAATTCTGACCGGAACGTCATCGACAAAACGGCGTTGTCTTGGGGCTGACCAAATGGGCATTTTGAGGCAACAGCTGCAGAGGGGAGAGCCAAACCTGATCCTGGGCGGCATTCAGAGAGACGAACTCTTAGCTGGACACTCTGAGGCAGGCCAAAAATAAATTTTGAATACCCATTTCGATATTGGTATAAGGTTTCAATTTCGCTGGACGAGAGATTAGAACGCGCAGAACAACGCTGTGGGGCTGACAATGTGCGACTGGTGTGCCAGTTTCTATGCTGTGGGCCATGTGGAATCACGCAGCTGGAAGTTTTAGACGCGGTTGCAAGACATTGTTCTCTGGCTCGAAATGCAAGTTTATTCCGAGCAGGTTCGTCTGCGCAACTTCACTGCCGGATTCACGTTTGAGCCTAAAGACGTGCTCAACGCAGCACCCCTTCATGTGCTGAGGTGGACCGAGGCAGTGCAAGAAGCCAGGAAAACGACGCGTTTTAAGGCAACTAGCCCCACTGCTGGACAGCACAGTGATGGACAGACGTCGTGTGATCTTTTTCCGTCACCACAGCGTCGCACAAGCGGCTCAGGTACGTTTCCAAAGGGTTTGACTTTGACACAACCCTCGACTTACATATGTAATTGTATCAGCAACGCTATCTGCATTCGGCGGGCGAAATCAAGTTGGCCAATGAAGCACTGGCTTCATTGTTTCGCGACTCGGACGCAGAAAAAGATACCGGCGCGGGATCTGAAGAGCCCACTCTGGCGGCAATGGTGTTCCCGCGTGAGACCACTCCTTTCCTGCTGGGGTTCGACCAAAACATTATTTCTTCAGACCCAATAGCCAAGGAGGGGGGGTTAGGCGTTGACATTCGGAGGGCTCGATTCCACTGGTACTATTTGCTGTACACCGGTGAGGCGAGGAACTGCAGCTCTGAAAATGAACGCATTTACCCAGGCAATGTGGAGGCACTGAAAACAGAGACGCTGTGCCATTTTGATTATTTGGAGGCTGCATTTCGCGTGTGTGGGCTGGCACGACTTCTGTCCATATTCGAGGAGTGTCTGAACCAGATTCTCGACCATGATCTGTTGGTCATATTTGAGCAGGCAAAATGACTAAAATCTGGGCCTGTAAATTCGCATAGCACAATTAGGTGTTGCTACCGGGGATTACGACGTTGGTGCGCGAACCGCGGCAATTTGTGTCCGAATTCCTGAATCGGCTTCGGTACACGCGCTCCAAGAATAGCGCCCACCTGAATGTGCTGGTATGTGTTAGGAGACCAAACCATTTGCATTTGGCCCGTTGTTCTGGTGGAGCAAGCGATGCAGTGGACAGACAACTATTCGGGCTCCAGCTTGTTGGTGCCGCTCACCTGTTGGATACCGCCGCCAAAGATGAAACAGGTCCCTCCATCCCTCCCCCACCGCTCGTTCCATCTTTCGACTTTGCAGGTGCTCTCATTCACGCTCTCCCAGTGGAAGTCCTCCAAATCGACCATTCTGCAGCCAACCCACAACCACCAACACTTGCTGGCAAATCTCCTCCAAGTCAGTCCCGAGTTCTCCCATTTGTAGGTGGCTGGCAACGAGCTGGCTCCGAGCTGCGTCTACATGTTCCACATCGCTTCACAGCTGCTCGTTCGCACCTTTTCTGCGCCCGATCAAACCCAAGTGAACCGAAGAATTTTTTTAAATTCTATTCAAATCCGATCGAAAAAGGTCTCTTCTCTGTGTGCATCCAAGTGGCGAGAATTGAACGGAGAATTGCCGTCCGCCAACCCATCGAATGCCCAGCAGAATCACTTTTTCGTCAGCACATCCATTGATGGCAGTGTGCGCGTTTGGAGTTTCTCGCAGGCAAGTAGAGGAGTGAAGACCCTTGCCACTTGGTCTTTCTTCTAGGCGGAGTGTCTCAAAACGCTGCAGGCCGGGTCCTCGCGGATTCTGTGCTCTGTTCTCAGCAATGACGACCAATGGATGGTGACCGGCTCAGCCGATTCGTGTGCTCGGGTGCTTTACTTGGACAGTGGACAAGTGACGCGAACATTCCGCGATCATACTGGTGGCAAATGCTTTTTTCGAAAAAATAAGAATGCTATTCTTTTTTATTCAAGGAATGGCGATTAACATATCTCATGTAATCGAAACGTGTCCCGTTCACACCAATTCAGGCCCCGTCGTGGGTGTGCAACTCTCATCAGACAATGCCCTGCTGGTCACTGGCTCCGGCGACTTTGCCGTCATGGTGTGGGACATTGAGCAGGCACAGATCGTCATCCGCCTCCAGGGACTGATGGCCCCAGTCACATGCCTTGCACTCACTAGGTGACGGGAATGGACCAGGCCAACGAACCATTTGCATTTTTTTTCGCAGTAACGATGCATTTCTGGCGGTCGCGTGTGAAGACGAGACGCTGGTGCATTATTTTTTTTCTAGAAAACACTGATAAATATTCCCAATTACTTTACATGCTTCCTTGTTTTTAAGCGCGTTTTCTCGTTGGTCTCGGCGCAGGAGCTGCACGAACTCACCGGGCACGAGTCCCGCATCAACGCTCTGGTTGCCTCTGCGGATGATTGTGGGTTTGCTCCAGCCACTATCACTCTCTGCTTGCTTAAGGCAAACTATTCGCCGGAACCCGCGGCCGGGTGTTAGTTTATGATATCCACAACGGACAGTTGCTTGAGATTTTGCAATGCATGCTGGAAAGACAAGCGGTGAGGACTGGTGATCGACAATCGCACGCCGTTTCGCTCCGGATCTGAAGTGTAGTTCCTTTTTGCCAGGTGTCTTCGATTCGGATCAGTGACGATGACTCGTTTGTGTTGGTGGCGTGCGGCGACCGTATTCACATGTGGGCACTGGACTCGATCGAGCGGGACGTGGCGGCGGTGCAGCAGCAGCAGCAACGCGAGCAACATAAGCAACAGATAACAGAGGCGGCCACCGACAGAAAGGACAGCCAGCAAGCGTCCACAAGTGTTTCATGTGTGCAAATTGCGCCCGATGAAAAGGTGGGCCAAAGGAAAAGGACATACCTATGTAGACGGGCAGATTGGCAAATGCACAATTATGGCTTTGATTCAATGGCCGTGTTGCAGGGTGCTGGATGCGGAACAGTTGATGGGATTGTTGCGTTCTGGGACTTGGATGTCTGTCAGTGCATGTGGACCAGCAGTCAGCAGCGCAGTGGGACGGTCACCGCACTTTGTTTCAGCGCCGACTCGTTCATGCTGCTCAGCGGAACCCAACAGGGTTAGAACACAAACAAACAATATCCTCACATGAAATTTTGGCTAAAAACAAAACACCTTCCACTGACCAGGAATATTCGCAATTTGCAAATTTGCAGGCTCAGTTTCTCTGTGGGAGACGTCCAATGGGCAATTGTTGCGCAAGGTGCAACTGCATGCTGAGCCAGTGACTGCGCTGTGCACGTTCGCAGACGGGGTCCGTGTTCTGAGCAGCGATTCGAATGACAACGCATATTTGTGGAGTTTGGCCGCACTGGAGGAGAGTGGTGCCGGCAAAAAAGTGGAGGTTTGCGAAATGAATGAATTTGTTTAGGCATCTGCTTTTTTCAGTTGATTACATCTATCGCGCACATGCAGCCACCACTGTACGTACGGCTCTCGGATACAGTGCTCATCGCACAGCATGGAGCCAACCAAAAGGAGTATGCGTTTTGTAGGGCCACATGGAATCGTCCCGTTTGCGCAGAATGAACGTGTGGTCGTTGTCCGGAGACCGACTGTTCACTCGCTCCAAGGTGCACCATAACGAAGCAATTCTCTGCTACTGCGTGAATCGGTGCGGAAATGTGCTGTGCACGGGCTCTCGCGATCTTTCCCTCAAACTATGGCAAATGGACCGCGGCGGATTACTGATTCAGGTGCATAAGGAGGACGGACAGTGTTTTAGCTCACGATATCCAAAATAGGTGCTTGTCGGACATGAGGATGTGCCGACTTGTTGTTGTGTGTCCGAGGACGCGCTGGTTGCGGTAGCCCCTAACATTTAAACAATTGTTTGAATTTTCCCTTGGAGGTGAGTGGTGCTCGGGATAAACTTCTGATTATTTGGGACGTGCACACTGGAACTGCACTTCGTCAACTGCCGCGAGTAGCAATGCCCCGCTTTTTGGAAATATCGCTGGATGGAAGCGTAGCATGCATGAATGGTGACGATGGTTGGATTGAAGCGATCCACACGCGAACGGGACGGTAGTTATACTGACCAGAGTTGCAGAAGACAATGGAAGCCTTCTAGACTGCTTAGCGCGTTCAACACACACAGACAAGTGGAGCAGCTGATAATGGGCGCAGACGGCGACCGGATTCTGGCCAAATTGGCGGGCACCGCCCAATTGCCCATAATCTGCCTGCACAACACTCCGGCAAACCTGCACACTGCCTCCGCAAGCAGATACGAAAGAGTGCTCGACTCCCCTTCCACGTCTGCGAAAAAGACAACGGGGCCGGGCCCGATGACGTTAGAAATCAGTCCGACGACGGGAAGTAGGTGGGGGCAGGGCCAACTGTTAAACAGTAGGACAATAAAGTGGGCTCCAAATTGTACAGGAAAATTGGACTAAGTGACCAATAAAAGAGTGAACTGGTGGCACTTCATTATTCTTTACAAGCTTCTATCGCCCCCACACAGGCGACGACGGACCCGAACCGTTGGGGGACAAGGTGGCCGGCGGCGTTCCCCCTCCCAACAATGAGGCGGACCGGGAGGAGCCGGTCACCTCTAGGGCGGGAGACCTGGAACAGCAGGCGAAGAGGGCCGAATTGGAAAACGCACAAGTGGGCGATTGCTGGACATTTGCAAACTGGGAGAACATTTGCAGAAAAACGCGGAGGAGGGGACACGAGCAAAGAATTCGACGGCTGAGGCGCCGCCAGCCACTTCGGGGGCCGAAACGCTGACTGGCGCAAACAGTCAGCAGGAAGCAAATGGGGCGCAGCAAAAGCGAACCAGGAGATCCAAACTTTGCACTGTAATGTGATACGAACATTTGCAAGTTGTACCACCTCATCCCATTTTGGACCATTTTCTTTTATTCATCCGATCTCTCGTTTTCAATTGATTTGTTTCCCAGATTTTACGCTCTCTGCCCCAAATGTGATGATTGACGATCTCGATCACAGCATTAAAGTGATTCCATCGATCAGACGCCGAATTCCAACAATTTGGGTAAAAGTTCCATGTTATCTGTGTAAAGTAGGGAAATGAGCACGATAAGCGAATGGTGTCGACCTGCAGCGATCGCCTTGCGGCACTCTTGGATGAGGGCGGCCGCTGAACTTCCGACACGAAGACCTAGACAATAAATAAAAATACCTTTTCGGACAACAAGATGAACATCCATCCATACGCGAGAAGTGTTCGATCGACACGTTAAGCAGCTTCAGCGCATCCAGCAATTCTTTGCGAGCAGCAACGCGGACGGTCTGTGAAGGGAATCGAGAACTCGGTGGCCGGTCAACGAATCTTCCCCACTTGGTGACCGTCGAGTTCGCGATTGAGCAGTACCACTCGTGCGTAGAGACGACGAGCTTCAGGACTGAAAATGGAAAACACGAATCCCACGTGTACCGCTGTTCTCGCACAAATTTCGGATGGCCAAGGCGTCTTCCGCCCGCACAACACACTCTCTCACAATGTTCAATCGTTCGGCCAGTTCGGAGGCCAGGCGTTCGTTCACTTCATATCGATCTTCCATCTAACTCCGGAAATATGCGTGCTCGGGGAAAAGGCACTCACGCTTTCGATGGCACTTTGAACTGATTCCAGCAGATGGGGAAAGTGCGCCCGGCTTGGCAGTTCCCGGATGCCCATGTACGCGCACATCGACTATTTCCGTTTAACAAAAGTGCGACACTTCTGCCTTACCTGGACCAGATCTGCGGCGTTCTGGATGTTGTTGTGGCGCAGCTGTGCCTCCCCGCTGAATAATAAATTCGCCCATTTGGAGACCGTTCAGACCCAAATGGCCTATTCTGTGCGTCATGCCTGCCAAAGTCCAGCTGGAACAGCATCGGCTCTTGGTTTCTCGTACAAAAGAACTTCATTTGGAACTGGCCACTCTGCCCCTCGGCGCCATCTTCTAACAGTTTCTCTTCATCGACGAACACAAAGTTTTCGCTGATCCAGTGGCGCAATTGGTCAAGACGGGAGTGCATTCGAAATGCGATAAAACTCTCGGGCAGCTCACCAGACCGTTCCGTGTGCACAAAAGTGACGAAACGGGGCAGCACTTGGTTGATCTCGAACACACGCAGTTGGCGTCTGGGAAGGAACAATCGTTTTGTGCACTCGCTCTGAGCCCCCGCTAACTCGATTGCATATCCCGCCATCACTTTGATGAACAATTCGGCGAGCACGTTCTTTGTTGGGTTAAAGTGCACAAGCACCTCCGCGGATTCTTTCCCATTTGGATGTCTAAAATCAAATTTATGGGGCATTTTCAGATTTTCACTCATTTCACATTGCGTAGCATTCTGATTCGAAAATTCCTTCGGCAAACAACAGGACTGCCCGAATCGGCACCTGCTTTGGCGGACAACAGGTTTTGCCCCTTTGTACTTCCTAACTTCGTTGGACAGCGACAACCGAAGACAAAGCGACTCGCCTCCTCTGGCGACACGCGTTGAGGTGTCGACAACGCTACCACTACTCCCACGACTGCTCTGTGCTGTCATCGTTGCATCGCCGGGTGGGGCCAGATCCAGTACACAGCCTTCAACGGCGTTTTAGACACGTTTCAGGGGAACATATTAAGGGACTGACTACACAGCTGATAACTAAAACCAACTGACTGAGAGTGGTGCCCTGCGGCACAAGCGATCGTTCAATGGGCGCTGTGCCCTCGCTCATTGTTCCGCTGCCCCTGCGTTCGTAATTCTTCAGCTCTTCCAGCAGTGCATGTTTCCGCTGACTGATTTCGCGCAGCTGTTGCCCCTCGTCCACCGAGCTAGGCCCACTCCGGAACTCCAGAGCCCGAATTTGACCTGAACACAATGCGCAATGCAATCAGATAAGTTTTAGCTTCCAAAATGCTCGTATAGGAAATTGACCGTTGCGGAATACGAGAGTCAGTTGGGGTTGGGGTTCGCTGTAATAAACGTGGTTTCTGAAATCCAGCTACGGAAATTCGACAGTTCACCCAGTGTCCAGTGGTCCGGTGCCTGCCAAGTCTGCCAAAAAAGCGCAACTCAGCTCTCCGCCTTCAAACTGCTCCTTGGATCGAATTTCGCCAGTCGGCGCTGAACGAATATCAATCTGTGGGGAAAAGTTCGGAGACTGCGTTGAAGTCCAAGGTTTTGCCCAGAAGTTTGCCTTTGCTCCCTGCCACACACAGGCGATGTGGACCCGATCTGGGAACGGGAGCAGCGCCACAATTTGCGACTTGGTCTTCACTCGCCACAGCCTTTCGCCCTGCCCATACACTCCCACAACGCCGGAAGCAAGTCCGAAGGCAAAGGTGGCCGGTCTGAAATATGTAGCTGCCCCTCTGATTTGAAGGAAAAACTGCTGCCTCAAAGTGGCCAGCGAAAGGCAGGGATCGCCTTCATCGAACTCGCCAAAGAACGACGCATTTTTCAATACCTTAAGAAAAATCATTTTTCGTTTTCCATTCTTCTTACTTTTATGTCCGCTCCTTCGATGCCCACAATGAGCTAAAGCGAGTGAGTGACTCGAATGGATATCCCTCTGGCACCTCGTTTTGTCTGTCGCCATCCATATCACACAATTCGACCGCGTTCACCTGTTCGCCGAGTGCTGTCCAGAAAATGTCGCTCCCATCAAGGCGAAAACCTAATTTCAATTCGTGCGTGCCAATTATTTTGCCAGCTTTTCGAGAAATATTTACTAGTGCCAACCCCAAATGGTGGTGCCGCATCCACAAATGATCACTGGCTCTGCAGTTTGGTCATCCACGTTGCCGACTCTTAAACGGTGGTAATTGGACGCGAGAGCGGAGCAAAAGTTCACTTGATACAGCGCACCCCTTCTGGCAGTTCTCGATGGAACAGAGTTTTGTTGTTGAACAGGTCCATGGCCCACAGACTCGTCTTGTATTGTATAAAAACGATTGATTCCTTCGTTCGTCCCACTGCTAACCGTGGTGCCGATAACCACCGCATCGAATATGTCTGATGCGATGCCGTGCCGCGGGTACACGCCCAAGCAGGTGATGCGCTCGTTCACGTTGAAGATGGATTCTGTGGATGTGACATGCAGTAACAATTAATCCCATTTTTGGCGTTTTGATTATTAATGAACTCCGCCCTAACCAGTCCCCTGGATGCAGAGTTTGCCCGTTTCCGTCCCGACCACCAGCTGCTCCATGCCCGTCCCATCGAACACTCCACAAGCGGCACCCTGGGGCACCAGTCGATGTGCAAAGCCGAAACCAAATGCAGCACGCAGTGAGCCGTTCTGAGTCGCGAAACTCATTTGTTGTGAGAAATTTTTAAGAGTTGGGACTCAGAAACCGGAACTCGCAATCATCAGTCATCAATCACACTCATTGTTACCAATGACAACCATAAGTAGCGTTGCCTCTTTTAAATCTTGGCGCACACTGTTTTGGCTTTATATATCAGCTACTTTTCCGACCCCTATTGTTTATAAAAAGTTTATATTATGGCTTTATGGCTCCCGATTCTTTATTCTTTTAGGTAGGGTTTTAGGCAGCAAACTCAGCAAATTACTTAATTTTGCTGTCTAAAAATCCGGGGTAAACCTAGAACCTCCACAGAATCTCCACACCCAAAATCTCCACCTTGATTCGTGAGCTGAGTACGATTAAGCAAAACTTTTTCGTCGGCAAGTATAGTTGAGCCGAATTATGAAAATTCTGGTAAAGTATTTTTTAACTTTTTTATTGTTTGTTCAAATATGTGGATTTCCAAACTTCCGAGGCGTATTCGAGATGTGGACGTACAACATATATAAGTTTTTATACTAAAATGAGTTACCAGATCCCTTGTTTTGAGGATTTTAAACAATTGAAAGATACTTATGTATATAATATTTAGTATTTACCTAATATATTTAATATCTTCCCCTTGATTGTTTTCCATAAAACCGGACTCTGCATCTCCCCCTCATTTTCCTCCTTCATTTACCTTTCCCAAACAAATATCGATTGAACGCCCTTTTCCTTAATTTTTTATTCGCACTGCTTTTGTCCCTATACCTATATTTGTGTGGGTACTGATTCGATTCCGACTAATGTGTGTCACGTTTCTTGCACTGGCCACACAAAGCGCGCCGATCGGGGGCAAGTATCGACTGATTCTGGTGAACAACAGAGATGAGCAATTCGACCGGCCCACCTCGCGGGTAAATAAAAATAGAGTTTGGTCTAAGGTCTAAGAGATGGAAATGGAAATTGGAAAAATACGGATATAATGCCAAAGGTCCTAATGTTCCCAGTTGAAGCTATGTTGGGACGATCACATTTTGGCCGGTAATTCATTCAAAAGCCAATAACAATCGACAAATCTTCAATTTTTTCTCAGGCTGGGATGAAAGTGCAGACGAGCGTGGAACCTGGCTGGGCGTGGACGGACTGGGCCGACTTGCAGTCTTGTTGTCAGTCACTGAACCAAAAAGCAAATTGCGACGGGATGCGCCCAGCAGAGGTCGCTCTGGACTTTGGCCCCGATCAATGCTGTTAATCCTAGGCGTTCTTGCCAAACAGTTCCTCTCGGGGAGTCTGTCTGCCCGTCATTTTCTGACCAACCTTGCGCCCAAAGCGCCCTCCTTCAATGGGTTCCATTTGCTAGTCATGGACAGGCAATCGATGCGGGAAATCTGTTTGTGTGGTCTCGCGAACAAAGTGCTTGGTTTGCAGCCTCTCACCGGCGGCCAGCTCATTCGAGTTCAATTCCCTGTGCAACCGCTTCGAGCAGATGGGGCCAATGCACTGGCCGGACGGGGTGCACGCGTTCGGCAACAGTTCGCGCAGGGAGTGTCCCTTCCGCAAGATGGAGTACGGAGAGACGCTGTTCCGCCGCCAGATCGAGCACAGCGGGGCGGATGAGCACCAGCTGGTGGAAGCACTCTTCCGAATGGCCGCCGACCGAACATTGTCTGTGGGCTGGCCATTTTAGGATTGGCTGTTCCGTGTCAGTCAATTTCCGGACGAGCAGTTGCGCCTGCAGTTCGGCTGCCCCGAGGACAGTGACGCGTACAAGCGCCTCACCGCCCTGTTCGTTGACGGCAGCCCCGAGGGAATAGCCTACGGGACAAGGCAAGTGCCCTTCGTCCTTGGAACCACCCCCCACCCTTTGAGGTCCACTTCGGTGGTTCTCGTGGACGCGGAGGGCAATGTGAGTTTCCACGAGAAGGCGATGGACGATGAACTGGGAAGGCGGGATCGTGCCGAGTGGACCGTGCGTACAGAGAGGTTCCGCATTGGCAACGACCATTGAAGAAGGCCCGTTCGGGCACAAATTGCGACCCAATAGATAATTAGGGAAATGGCACTTCCCAAAGGATACATTGATTTCTGCATCCCCCAACTCGCTATCAAATGTCCGCCATCCGCGCTCAAGCGGCCAGCCCGGAGCCGATCGACGGTGCCCGGAGAGTGGCGTACTCCACACCACCGCTGGCCGCTTCGGCACTGGCCAGTGCTGGCGCAACCGAACACTTGGACGCGATTCTCGGCCGACTGGTGGCTCTGATCGCCAAACGACTGGATCTGGCGCACAATCTCGCCTGGCACGAATTTGCTCGCGGGCTGCCCATAGAAAGGGAGCGCGAAGACGCGCTACTTGATGGGACATTGCGAAGGCGGAAGCGGCCGGGGTCGATGCAGAACTGGCACGCAAATTTTTCAACGACCAAGTCGCTGCCAGCAGAATGCTCCAGCCAAGCAAGCACTTGCTCCTTAGTTGCCCAGCATTTTTCGTCAGAATCGTTACGCGTCCTATTGGCAGCTGTTCGAGGCTCCCAAAGGCTCCCCTCCTAGTCTGGACAGCGTGACCTGTCCGAAACTCAATGCACTGACCGCCGAACTCGTTGGCGCCCTTTCGGCGGTCCAATCCCTTCGCGACGGTGCGCAATGCCCCGATTTGGTACTGCAGCTGGCACACGAGGCGAACAAACGGGTGGAGGACGGGGGACTACAGCCACGCCATTGGAAGGCTATTCTGGTTGCGGTCGGGCATGTCTGCTCAGAAAGTGCCTTCCCTCCCCAAACGGGACAATTGCGTCCCACTTCAGCGACTGTTCTCTCACTTGTCGCCAATTTGATCGGTCGGCGGTTGGATCTGGCGCATGATGTGGCTTGGCACAAGAAGGCGCACGGACAGCGGATGGAGGACGGGCAGAGGGAGGAGGTGCTGCTGGCGGGAGTCTCGGTCCAGGCACAGGCCATGGGCATCGCCGACTCGGACTTCGTGCGCGCATTCTTCAAGGACCAAATGGACGCCAGCAAGCTGGTTCAGGTCTCCGGCGTCACCCGCAAAAGGCTAGATGCCCTCGACAAGGCACTCTTGCGCTCCCTTTTGCTGGCGCAGTCGATTCGCACGGACGAGAGATGCCGAGGACGGGCTCTGTTGGCGATTGCCGTCCCGAAAGCGAGGGCGGAACATCCGAATGAGCCGAACAGAGCGCAGGCACTCGATCTGGCGGTACGCAGTTTGTGCGCACTGGGCGAACATTGAGCACGGGATGCACAACAACCAACAAACCAAAACTGTGGGGCACAGATCGGATTACCAACGGCGAATACACATATCATATCATTACCTAATCCCTTCCCAATTCGCTTCGTATCAAATTCTAGTCCGAAGCCAAATGTTTTGGATGCTCGAGAATAGCATTTGGCGAGACTGATTGATGATGGCCGGCCACGGTCACTGGCCGGCGGAGTGAGTGAGTGTCCGCTAGTCGGCACACACAGCGAAATGATTTATGACCGGGCCCTGCTCCCTTTTTGACGCGAAAAATAAACAGCATTTCCGACTCACTTGATTGGCAGATGGAATAAGAAGACACTTGCTGCGGTTAAAATATGCTCCCGAGAGCTTTTGATTTCCACCCAATGCTTTTTTAAGTGGGCGCACAGTGACCAAATAATTGTCCAATTACCAACCACTTCGATAGGCCAGCACATTTGGGGGAAGCAACACACAGCAATATTTATTTCTCTCCTCCCTCTGCCCGAATAAATGTCGGTCGGCCCACGACTGGGAGTCTCAAAAAGCAGTTGTCGAGCGGCGATCAGTGCAAAGAGAGGGAGTAATCCAGCGGAGCAGCTGCCGCCCCTCTCCGGCGGGAAGTGGGCATAAGCGGGCCATTCGTTAGTCTCTCTGGTCGCCCAGAAGCAAACACCCGCCTCCACACACATTTCCCGCCGATTGATCTGCGTTTGCGCCAAAATGCAGCTTCGAGTCCCGCTTTTGCTGTTTGCACTGCTCGTCGCGGGTGTGATGCCCAAACGCGGCGAATTCGAAGACCTGGAGGGGATCTTGGACGAGATTGACGAGGGCCGGGGCACACGCGGCACCCGGGAGCAGCAGCGCGGTAAATTGGATTGGGCACTGAGTCGAGTGCTGCGTTGGCTGATCTGTGCGAGTTTAGCCCCGCAAGAGCCGAACCCGTGTGACCAGCACGTGTGCGGATGGGGCAAGGAGTGCGTGGTGGACAAGAAGGGACGCCCTATGTGCGAGTGCATCTCGTCGTGTCCGCGTCTGGACGAAGATCCGCTGGACAAGGCGAATGGGACGCGGACCAACTAAAGCTGGTCTTGGGTTTGCAGGTGTGCGGCAGCAACAACCAGACGTTCGCCTCTCTCTGTGAGCTGTACCGCCAACGCTGTGTGTGCAAGAAGCGCAGCGGATTTGAAAACGAGTGAGTCATTTTCATTTTCGGGACTCAGTAGTGCGACATCGTGCTGAGCACTGGTTGTAAATTCGTTGCACTCAAGGTGCCAGCACCCGTCCAACTCGAAGATCCACCTGGAGTACCTGGGCGAGTGCAAGCAGCTGGACGAGTGCACGGACGAGCTGATGGCCCAGTTCCCGGAGAGGATGGCCGACTGGCTGTTCCAGGTGATGAAGGAGCTGAAGAAGCGACGCGAACTGCAGAACCTGGAATGGGAGCAGCTGATCAACGAGGCGGAGCAGGACGACGAGAAAAAGCACGTGTACCCGGTGATCTGGAAGTTCTGCGATCTGGATATCAAGGCAACAGAAAGATGCACTGGTAATGCCGTTTAATGCTTTCAGCCGCACGACAAACACGTCTCACACCACGAGCTGATCCCGATAACTGGTATGGTCGCGGCAATAGGCACATCCAATCTGAGGAAATCGGGTCGAATCATTCCACGATCCGAAACCCCAAATTGGGAGGGTCTGATGCGCGACTTGATTGATGATTGTTCACGTTCAGCGCCCGTCATCCCGATGGAGTCGTGCATCAAGCCATTCCTAGAGGGCTGCGACACCAACAAAGACGGCGCCATCACGATCAAGGAGTGGGGCAAGTGCCTGGGACTGAAGGAAGGTGAGTCGCGAAAAGGATCGATCTCATGGTATTGTTTCGGCCATTCAGGCGAGATCCAAGAACGCTGCTAGAGGGGAACGATGAATAAAAGTGCCAACCGCCTTTTCCTGAGAAACAGAAAATGCCCAGACAAATTTTGAATCCAATGCTTGCTTAATGCGTTTCAGCTGTCGACTTTCGATAAACCCAATTGTCAGAAGCAGTGCTATATATCTGTTTCCGCCTATAGCCTTCTGCCGAACAGTGACAACAGTTCGTAGTTGCCGAGGCCGCTGGCCCCCAGGGCGATGCTGTGGAACGGAAACTTCCCGCATTGGCCCTCCCGGGCTGGACGCGACGAAGGTCGCCCAGGTAAAGAGAAAACAGAAACAGACGCGCACCGGCGAAAACATTATCATTTATCAATCACCGGCGACACGAGACAGAAATGCGGAATGCCAACAGGAAACAATATTGTCCCGCGTTCGACGTGATCGCTGCTGCTGTCGACTGTGAAGACAAATGCCCGAAAACAATAACCGTAGTGTCATTTATTTGGAAATGGTCCTTGGGGGTGGGGGGGGGTATTTGAATGTTTGCATGAATCACACACCCGTCGGTCGGTCGATATGCGTGCGCAATGTGCGTCGCCAGCGGCTATGTTTCCCATTTGGCGCGACCGCCCAATCGATGGGTGGATGGATCGCCGCACCCCGTGCTGGTCAGGAGCCTCCATTCACAACGCGCAACCGCTCCCAATTCCGACCGGGACCAATGTCGCTCCGTCAGATCTCCCCCTTGCGACTATTGCTGGCCGGCCTGCTGACCATGCGGTGGCTCCCGTTCGATGCGAATGCGCAGTTCAACCCGTGCAACGGTGAGGCAACCGCCCGAACGATTATTTCAATACTGCCATCATTAGGGAAGGCACTGCTGAACGAGCCGTGCGATCGGGACTCGGACTGCGAACTGAAGGGGTCCATCTGCTTGCGCCAAACGTGCCAGTGCCACCCGTACTATCAGATGGTCCGTGCGGAGAAGGGAGCCCAATCCAGATGTGTGCGATGTGAGCGAAAAATGCAACGGAAGAGTGAGCCCAATTTTGGAACAGTGCCCGCCAAGGTTGGCCAGGAGTGCCACCAGAAGTGCAGGGAACCATTGTTCTGTCGGGGTGGCCGGTGCCAGTGTGTGCAGAGAGGGTCCACGCAAGTGGTGAACGGAGAGTGCGTGTCGAGTGGGCGCAGCGAATCGAGCGGTGCAGCCCCAACCCTCAATTTCAGCTTCGCGTGTGGGCGACCGCTGCTCTAGGCACTACGATTGCACGGCCCCATTCTCGGCGTGCGTGAATCACCAGTGCGACTGCATTTCAGGCACAGTGCAGCAGGGGAGCAAGGCAAGAAGCTTGGCAGGGACAAGAGTCACATGGCTCGTTTAGTGCGTCGCCGCCGCCAACTGCCCTCTGGGTCGGTCGGCACACATACCTATTTTACATATGTTCGCCTGGGCACAAAGTCCTTTAGGCGGATCTCCCTCCGCCGAATGCATTCGTCGTGCGCAACCCGCGCAGGTCGCCAATTTTGTGGACGATGCCGACAACTGCCCGCACGGCTTCTTCTGTGTGGGGACGGTGGGTGGGGGTGGGGAGTGGTAGTGGGGGGCGCGGATAAAAGAGCCGTTTAGCCCGACTCCCCCGTTGGACACTGCTGTCCCGCACTGTGCCCCTTGGGCACCTCCGTGGACCATTCGTACACGTGTTTGCCGGGCGGTGGCACGACAGCAATCAACACGGTGGGCAGAGAGTTGCCCCCTTTACAGACGGCGCCGGCTCAATTCACGCCCACTTTCGGTAGTGGATGCGGGTTGTGGATTTTCGGCCGACGCGTTAGTTTGTTCAGGCCGAGACCCGCCCTCGCCCTCACCTCTCGCCAACATCACGCAGCGACTGTTGTTCGTCTCGTTGCCCTCCTCCCTGCTCCCCAAACAACAGTGTCCCTCCGAGACGCACTTCTGCCACTACTTGAGCGGAGACACTTTCGCACAGGCAAACCTGGGAAACGTTCAGATCTACCGTATTTGGGGAATATTTTTAGGCGCTGTGCTGCAAAAGGCCTTGCAATGCCATGGCGCCGGATTCGCTCTATCTGAACGGGGAATGCGTGTCCAGGGGACAACTAGGCTCGGAGTGCAAGGTGAGAAGTGAACGGAGAGGTGCAGACAGACAAATAAATCCACATTGTTTCAGTACCATGAGCAGTGTGGTGCGGCCGAAGGAATGGCCTGTTTGAAAGGTGAGGGTCGAGATTGAGACTGCGAGCAAATCGCTTTGCAGGACTCTGTCAATGCATCGACGGATTCTCGCCTGCCAGCGATGTGATCACGCATCCGAACAAGAACCCCAGTCAGCAGTGTGTGCGGGATTGCGACAAGGCAGCCAAATGGTCCCAGCACCCAACAATGACCCCCCACAGGGCTCTTCCGTTTCCCGGGACACCAGCTGTCTGGGCAAGGCCCAGCTGGGCGCAGCGTGTTTTGTGCAGGAACAGTGTCCGGAGCACTCTGGCTGCTATCGCGGCAGATGTCTGTGCAGGTGGGAAGCTCTGCTGAAGGGACTACTGATGATGAGCAGAGCTCTTGCCCAGATGTGGCTATCGGATGACGGCACAGAACAAGTGTGTGCCAGTGCCTCCGCCCAGTACGCCCAAACCACAAACAGCGCAAAGTGACGCGAGGGAAAGTAAAACCCGCAAAAGGGGCCTGTTTAGTTGTGCCTTCCAATCCGGACATCTTCGGCATTTTCCAACAATTCATCGGCGGAACAGCCGGAGTGCCGATGAATCGCGGATGAACAATCGGCTCCGATTACACATTTCTTGCCCACTTACTACTATTAATTCGCCAAATTAGGAGATTCGCGCTCCTTTCCAAAGAACAAAGCTGTTTTCGTGGGAGCCAAGGCCGGGACACCCGTCCGCCATCATTCATCGAATAAGGCCGTCAGCGCCAATATTCATCCCCCTTCCCTCAGTGAAAAAATTGTTTTCGCGCAGCGAAAATTGGCGCTGCTCCTTTGGAGGGTTGTGATCTTGTGATGGATGGGGGCGACTTCTCGACTCGGGTGGCATGACTCAGTGGGCAACTCATTTTCAGGCCAAAAGAATGCATAAATACGCCAGGTCCTGCTGCACACTCACACCTCCGCTGTTATTTCCCCAAGACCAATTCAACTTTTTCAACCTCCGAAATGGCCCAAATCCTTTTCGTCGCTCGCCTTTTGTCTCCATTATTTTGTGCTTTTCGCCCCAAATTGGCAGAATGCTGTAAACAACCAGTCCATCTAGTCTAGCATGTCACAAGTTATGTATTTCAGCGAACCTTGGGGAGCAAGTGGATTTGGCAATTTCGGATTGTTTCGAAGACGGCGAACAGAGCGCTTGGGAAAGTTTTCATACCAAAGCGGAATGGATTGATATTATCCTCGCATTCTTCTACAATTTATGTTTTCGAGTCAGATCAAATTTTATTAGAGCCTTTTCCTTTGCAAATAGCACCCAGGGGACAAGAAAGGAGAGCCCAACAATGTGTAGCAATCGGACGAAGTGGAGGGAATCTATTCTCTTGACAAACAGATAAACCCGTTTTAGTCAATGTGACTTTTGTGGAAAGGGGGCGAAGTGGAGACGGAAGTCACTCTCTGCGGAATAGCACCTTCCGGTTGAATTTCGCATAAGGCACGGCTGAGGAGTTTCTCCACTCGGTGTACAGCAACCTGCAGAAGAGTTTCGAAGTTCGGTGGAAATCGCTACTTGCTTGAACAAAAAGAGGTGGAACGCGACCAGCACAATTGCGAGCACCGCCCAGAACAGCGTAGGCAGACCGCCCGAGCCGCCAGCGCCGTGCTTGTGGATATCCAGAGTTTGCTGTTCGTGCGCTGGGGCATCGACCACCTGAAAACAGGGGCAGTCCAGACGCGTTGTTTCGCACTCGCAGTCACCTCGCTGACATGCAAAGTTTTCTGCACCATTTCGAGCTGCCCTTTGTGCTCTGAGACGAACAAAATTGGTGTCTTCGGCCGGGTCACTTTTATGGCCAGTGAGGTCGGCTTTGTGCCGAGGGAGTGCGGTGTCTCCAAGCAACCTGAAAATCAAAAAATCGGGAACCCATCCTCCCCAAACCAGCAGTGCATGCGAAGAGGGGAGTAGCCTCTGGATTTGGCGCGCTGTTGCGCAGAGTGATATAGGGTTTCAGGCCAACGTCCAACTGGAAGTGCATTGCCAGTTGTGCTCGGCCGACCCGCAATCCTTCGATCTGATAGATACGAATGTTTCCATTGCCAATGCATTCCTCACTCGGAGTTGTCGGTGCAGCTCACTCTCCGGGTCCAGTCCCACTTCCAGCTTCATTTTCCCGTCTCCTTGTCCGACCAATTTGCCAATTGCGCCTCCCCCGCCGGAAGTGAACGTTGCTGCACACAGCGAAAGCAGAAATGCTTGCATCACGCCGTGTGCACCAGCATGACCACGCATCAACCGAACGCAGCCGCGGTGCTCTAGCGTCATCCTAGACAGCTACGAGGGAATTCGACTTATGACTCATTCACTTCCAAATGTCCAGAATTTTGAGCAGTGAACGTGTGTCGGTCCATTTCTGCCATAATTTGGAGGGGGAGAGCAGAGTGGAATGTCCCGAGTAGCATAATTCGGAGTCCCGTGCCAAGGATTTTTCTGCCTCCTGCAAAAACTAATTTATAACAAAAGCCGAATTAAATCAACTTTTCTGGACTTCTCGCTGCTCCAGTTTCCTCCTTCGAGCAGCGGAGCTCTCACACTACTCAGCAGTGCGTGCTGAACTGCGTCTATTTGGGCCTGATTCAGTGCATTTGGAGCCTTCGAATGGGAGATACGCAAAGCGGCCGAGTTCAGCTGTGCAAAACATTGACTCTAATCTCGAAGCAATAAAATCCCACCGACTTCCAGGCTGCCGCATGTTCTGCGTCTAATTGGTCGGTTGGAATCGAAAATAAGCGCGAGAAATGGGCAGATACATCCCGAACTAATTCATCAATTTTGCCAATAGCTTTGCCCGCGTTTTCCTCGTTCTCCAACACGCACATAAAGCGGAAAGTCTCTTCACTGCAACATTTTTTGGTCGAAAAAGATAATGCATGTGAAATCTGCTTACACTTTTGGTTTGATAGCTACATTAGTCCCTGGAATAGAGGTGCACATAATGGCTAGCGCTACTTTTCCGTTTAGTATTTTAGTGTAGACGGGTGATGGATGACTCTCTCGGCTCTCCCATTCGGTTTTCCTTCGGCCAAAAGTGATCGAAAAAGAACTAGCCTGATTTGGGTGGTGAGTGGAAATTCAATAATTTGAAGTAGTACCGATGGATTGACGACGCGAATTTCTTGTACAAGCAAATTTGGACGCGTTCGATGAGCGTAAATAGTTTGAACAACGCAAACACATTTGTCAACCTAATTATCGCAAATATAAAATTGCCAACCTAATTATCGCAAAAATTCATTGTAATCGTACCACGTTGGAGCAGTGTAATGAACGTGCTACCCCATCTTTTACATCAGTAAACACAATTGAATCCAGTTGTGCGGCGATTGGCATTTGAACATCAACCTAAGCACTAAAGGGTCTGAGAATGACAAATGGGCGAATAAACCAGTGGATAAAAGTCAGTAAGCACGTGTGAGCGTCCAGACTCATTGCCCAAAAGAATCAATTTGGGCTCGCCTGCTGCGGCATCTAGCGCAATAAATCCATTACCGAGGAATGCAACACGCGCTTCTGAAAACACCTTGTATCTCAACTTTTGGGCTAATACACCTCTCCACCACTGGTCGTCCATCTTCCCATCTTCGCTTTCGATTGGATGCGCTAGTCCTCTACGCACCAGGTACTCATCAACGCAGTGTTCTGTTGCCGGTTGTCGTGGTTGGGAGTTTGGCCAACGGAAAAAATTGAAAAAAATTAACAGGAAAATGGCACATCCGAGCAATGCTAAACGCCTGGACACATGTCGCGGCCTAAAAAAATTGACTGTATCGATTTGAGTAAAAAACTATTTATATCAGTTTCAATCCTTTTTCAACGGCAAAAAATATTTGCATGAAATTTCATACCTAGGTAGGCCCAAAAAATGATTAAAATCAAGTTATTTACTGGTGCAATAAATCAACAAGAAGCGAGAATCGACGTAGAAGCCAGCGTTTTGCGGTCATGCAGCTAACCATCTTGTGAAGAAAATTTGAAGTTCCTATAACAATATGTCATAGAATCATACTATATGTGTATTGGAATAAGATTGTATTGTATGTTGCCAAATGGAAGTATTTAAGGGACGGGGAAATGATAAAAAGACGACTCGCTCCTAAAAGGACGACTCGCTCCCCAATGCAAAATTTCAAATTAGAATGTTCGAACACTTCGAACCATCTTGTATTATATGTAGCTAATTCACCTCCTCGCGATCGCGACAAGAGGAGTCTAATGGTATAAAAATCTTGGCGATCCGACGAACAAAGTTATGAGTTATGACATGCACATGCCAAACTTTCGAGCTAAAAACCGTAGTAGATGGCATTTTGTAATTCATGCTACCTATATTAAGTAATTCATCTATACCTATAGATATTACCTAGGTATATTAATTATTAAGTAATTAAGTGCTATTAACTAATAACTAATAAGTATGTCTGCTGAGCTTTTAACAAATCTTCAATTTTATGAAGTCACTGCAAATGGTAAATATTATTTAAAAACTCGTAAAGCTTGTGTTATACTTAGAACGCCATTGGATTTTATTCTGGATGGCTAGTCAAAAGCGAATGGGAATTGCAAATATCAGTGACAACAGCATTATTTATGAGATCGAGTTAGAAGATATTGAGCGACGAAATTTGCTACCCAATGTGGCTAGCTCAATACTTGAAACCAAATGGAAGTAAGTTACAGGTTAAAATTAGACATTTTAATGTTACCTCAATATGAAAAAATATTCAGAAAATGCCAAATTTATAATATTTCTTACGTTAGAGGTGCGTTCAAAGAAGAGGCATTTGGCGTTAAGAAGATTGATGAGGAGTCAGCTGTTGTCAGTTATTTAGGCCGCAACGATGTTGAATTACCGCGCGTAGAAGAAAGTAAACAACGAGAAGAGCGGATTGGCACTCTAATACGGGCCTTCATGAAAGCGGCCAGAGATACTGCAAAATTCCAGGTTCTAAAAAACAAGTAGATAAAATGTAAACATTTAGGAGGAAAACATCATCCTGAAAAATCGGTTGATGAAGCATGACATTCCTCTTAAATCACCTGCCAAACCCAAAGTAAGAATAGCGAATTTCCGTTTCCAATCAAATACCTATCCAAAATTATAGAGACCAGTCCCATATGTAAATAAACGCGAAGCTCTTAGAAACCGTCCAGTCACAGGCTTACAATTTGATGATTTATCAGATGCACAAGATAGCAGAGAATAACCTAAAGCCGTGCCATGAGTGGTTAGCGAGTAAGGCCAACATGTAAATAAATGCCTTTCTATTTATCATTCTGAACTCTGTTGTAATAGTCGTGTGAATGAATGGACTATTTTAATTTTAATAACTCGCAATCACAAATTATTATTTGTTCTTAACGGCCATATCCTGCATGTGGCTTTGTATTGCACAAGTCCTGGTGGCACTAGCCCATATTCTCGAGAATCAATGGAACGAGCAGCATTGTCCCCCAACACTTCGATACCTTCACGATGAATTGATTTGATCGAGCCGATCCGTTTGAGAAGGAAGCTGCATACAAAATTGTTTTCAGAAACATTTTTGAAATTCACTTTGGATCTAATTCCTATTTGACATGCCTTCTTGGGTCCTGCGGGTGAATTAGACAGATAATGTCTCCTTTAAGCAGCTTCTGTTTTTCACAATGCGGATTCCAGCGTTTCGCCCAGAGAAAGTCACCATTTTGCACTGTTGGTTCCATCGAATCACCTATGAAATTTGAAGCATCATAAATCATTATTCACAATTAGAATTTTGGACTGTAGCACTGACCTTGACACCTGACAACGCAGCCTCCATAACGGCCAATCACCTGAGTAATGCTCACGAGATAAATCGAGTGCTTGATAATCGAAGAAAATTTCCATAAGTAAGTAGCTGATTTCTTAGCTTTGGTGGCCAAGTCGAAAACAAGCCTCATCAGTAGGGCCCGGATTTTTAGGTTTTTACCTATTTATTCTGCGTATAGGTGCGAGTTGGGGTCAATTCCTCGCCGCCAATTCCTCGCGGGCCAATTCCTCGCCGCCAATTCCTCGCCAGGCCAATTCCTCGCCGCCAATTCCTCGCGGGGGTCAATTCCTCGCCATTTCCCTATAGACCTATATCCCTTTTTTAGCCTAAGCCAAGGCAATAGCTTAGCCCAAAGAGTAGCCAAGTAAGCTATTTTAGCCTAAGCCAAGGCTAGCTTAGCCTAGCTTAAGCCTAAGCCTACGTCTAAGCCTAAAGAGTAGGAGCTTAGCCCAAAGAGTAGCCAAGTAAGCTATTTTAGCCTAAGCCAAGGAATATGTTTGCTCTGAGCAGTGCAGGCGGTTCCAAAGTATCTTGAGCTCTGCGTTTGAGTGCTGTCATTCGTTCCTTCTTGATCACGTCAGCCGGATTTGCGTCGTGTGAATGGATTATGTTCTGATTTTTGGGCAAGTCGAGCACATACTTTTTTTCAAACTGAAGTAAAAAATGGAAAATGAATAAAGACTTTCTTCCTCCTATTTATTGGAAGCAAAGAAAAATTTTAAAAAGTAAAGAAAAAAGAATACCTACCTAGTTATAATTTATAAATTATAATAAGTACCTATAATTATGTTTTATTTATTTATTTATTTATTTATTCATTGCAGGATACATTGTGAGTATCACTTATACAATGTGAATAAAAAGGTGGTTTAAATTGGGGTGATTTTTTGTTAGTAATAAATAAATGGTGATGAAGATTGGGCTAAGAGATGTATTGATGTTAGATTTCTG
>VAHH01000554.1:8466-26809 GCA_013357305.1 Radopholus similis | reverse complement strand
TTGGTGGTGCTGTTGAGGGGAATATTGGGCACAGATTCCGATGAACTTCTCCAAAATCATACCGCTCTCTTGGTGATGGACATCTCCGTTCGGAACCGCCATTCGACCACGTTTTGCCGTATGACGAGTCGCGAAGACAACTCCTCTCATCAGATTCGATGGACGGATAATGCATATGGATGGCCAAGTTGTTGGTCGACAACAGAGGCCCCAACAGTCCGATGATGCGCGCACCAGTTCTCGTTTTCAAGACATCCATATCGAAGCGTTGCTTCTGCAAAGTGCATTCTTCAAAAGGGGCCTGAATGCCTTTGGGCCGAAGGACTGATGGCTGGCTCCAATTGCACATTTAGCGTTCAATCGGAAAACGGGAACGGCCGCCTGTACTACGGCAACCTTTTTGGGCTCAACTTTAACAGCGGAAATCCATTTGGGCCCACAAAGAACGTGGGCTGACCGTTTCCCTTGGAACCCAAATTCGGCGGCATTTGCCCGGAATTCAATCAGCACATCGAATGGCCAATTTTGCGATTTCCGAGTTACGCAACCGTTTGGGCGCTTCGTTCGTTTCGACCTGAAATAATAGGGCCGGAACCAGTGGACCCCCTTCCAAGCTGTAGTTCCGTAGACACTTTTTGCATTGCCATTTGCCCCCCCCACCTCGTGGGGGCCTGGGACTGGAGTTGCGGGTTGCGCGGATCAGCGGATCAATAAGTGGCATATTGCCAAATGTATTTGAACAAATCAAGGGACATGGTGACGTTGCCAAATTTTGTCCCGGGTCCCGGGATCGGTCAGTTCAGTGTCAACGTTTCAGTGTCCATAATTATCAAGTGCTCATCCAATAGGTATATTATTGACAGAGAACTCTATCAAAAAACTATCTCTCGGGAATCTCTCAAAATTAGGAACCTATTTTTAACTCTTTGTTGGCCATTCATTTTTTCTCTCTTCTCCATCCCATCGCAAATTTGGAATTTTTAAATAACCGATTGAACATTTTATAAAATTTTATTGGAATTTTATTGCGATAAAATAGGGGAATAATCGTTTTTACGCATATTGCCATTCTCATTTTCGTTGCATTTTCTGTACACAAATACTTTTTGTGTGCCATTTTGTGCGTTATTCTCTCCATATAGTATTGCCATATTCAGATGAGTGCACTCCAAGGGGTGTTGGCCGGCGGTGCGCAGCGCATCAATGAGGGCGTGTTGCCGTCGATTTTCGACTTTCTTGCCCAAGAGTCGCTTCGAGCCTCGATGAAGCCGGGCATGGGAAGTGCGCTGAAGGCGAGTGTTTTGGGGTAAATAGCGTCTAATAGTGTGGGCCAATTTAAGCTGCTGATGGCCTATTTCCCGCGGCTGTCGGGCGCCGCGAGGCATTTCGACGAACTTTACCTGCTCTTCCATCTGGTCCTGGAGAACCATTACTTGAAAAAATTCTGTAAATGACATGACACCATTCGTCTAGCGCATTTGAATTCCTCTCCCATTAAGCTGCCTCTTTCGCGGAGAATTTCTACGGGATCAAGCGCACCTTGCCGTCCGGCCAGACCTTCAGCCGATTTGGCCACAGAGCGCGCTCACTCATCGCACTGGTGAGTCTCCGTCAGCAGGCTCTGAGGGCCAACAACATTTGTTGCTTTTGTGAAAGGTGCTCTTCCCGTATGCGGTTGACAAACTCCAACAGTTCTATGACCGTCTCCAAGTGCAAGGGACGCGAGTGCACAGAGTAAGTTGGATGCGCTACACTTTACAAAAGACCCAATGGCTAAACGACCCAATAGGTTAAAGTGGGCCAAGTGACCCAGTAGGTTAAATTTGACCAAAAGAACCAATGTTAAAGCGGGCCAAAAGACCAAATAGGTTAAATTGGGCCAAAAGACCCAATTTTTTCTTGACAAGAAATTTAGGCTTAGAAATAGGCTTAAACCTTAGGTTTAGGCTTTAGGCTAAGCTAGGCTTAGGCTTGCGTTTGCTTAGGCTAAAATTTCAACGATTGGCTACACTTTGGGGGCTTAGAATGCGCCCTTTCGTGCGCAATTCCAGTGACACCACTCCACTTCTGTCCCCGTTACAGGGCTGGCGCCGCCTCTTCCTGCGTCTGTTCCCGCACTTGAAGGCTGCGTTTTTGTTCGCCGCTCTCTGCTTCCAAATCGCCTACGTGTTTTCCGTGGGCCGACTCCCGTCGCCGCTGCTGCTCTTTGCGAGGTGCAACATCGCCAAACTCAGTGCGGACGACATCGCCCGGATCGACGCCAACGGGCAATTACCTCTGCACATGCGCAAATCAGGGTAATTCAAGCAAAAGCGGACAGAGCAATGAGCAATGGGTGTTGCCGCTTCAGCATTCTTGCGCGCATTTGGCGCCTGATACTCGCGATTCCCTCCACGTTTGGACGTGTACTCTCGTACGCACTGTTCATGCTCCAGTTCCTGGAGTACTGCTACTCGGACGAGTTGGGCAAACGCTTCGGCAGAGTGGTGACGGGAAATGGGGCGGGAATTCGCATACCGGAGCATCCCTTCAATGTTCGCAATTCGCATTGTCCACGGGCCATTAGAGTGCCGAACGCTGGAGTGCCAGGGAATAGTAAATTTGCCCCCATATTCAACGCTTACGGCCGAGGAGAGACGTCCTTGAAGTGTCATAGGGTCATAGCCTTTGTCATATTTGAGATTAATAAGTGAACCACATATGGTCATTTTGAAGCCCCAAGTGTGCTCTATCCAATAGTATACACAACTTTAGGATTTGTGCCAGTTATGGCCAAGTTATGATCGAATGCTTGAAAAAATCGGGGATTTCCTTAACTTGGCCAAAACTTAACCAATCAATTCTGCTCAAATGCCATTTTATAGCGTATCCAAAACTCTATTCAATAAAATAGGGATCTCTCTTCTAGCCGTATTCATTGCCGAATTATGACCCTTTGAAATTCTTGGCACTCTAACATGGGCACTCCAATGAACCGGTCCGCCCTAATCAACAAATGGCAATTCCCTTCCAGTCACTGCCAAGTGAGAAGCAGGTCATCTGCATGGAGGTGGACAAGTGTCCGCTGTGCCATCGCGTCCGACAAAATGACACTGTGTGCGCCGTCTCTGGCTACGTGTTCTGTCACTCATGCATCTACAATTTTGTAATGGAATCGCCGATTGATTGACTGATTAAATTTCCGCAATTTCCGCTTCACAGGTGCGAGTTGAAGGCCGCTGTCCCGTCACTTCCATTCCGGCCAGCACAAACGAACTTGTCAAAATCTACCATTGACTTGGATTGTTAAATTGTGATATTTGATACTTTTATGCTACTACATTTCGATAGTGTGCCTCAACTTATTAAATCAAATTCGGGATTTGAGATTTGATCGACGCTTCTATTCCAAATATTTAAAAGGGACATTTCTCTTCTCTGCCAATAGTAATCTCGTGCCTCAAGGCTCTTTCATTCTTCCTTGACGGAGGCAGAAGACGCAGCGATCTTGCTGAAGAATTCATTATTGTTTGTTACCTATTCTGTTGCTTTGACTTCTACTGATTGCTTCGTAGTTTAGTTCTTTAGTTTGTTTTTGTAATGCAAAGGGGGACTTTTCTGAACGATGCCAGTTTTGTGAGCACTCATAGGTTGAATGGGTGACCAAAGCTTTACCCACCCCAGAAATACCCACCCCCCTTTGTTCCCAGATTTACCGGCCCAAATTCAAGATTTACCCACTCAATTATTTTCCCTTAAAATTGGTTTCGGAAAAGATTAGTTCCGTACCAAATAAGTTAAAAACGTACCAAATATATGTTGTCCCCCTTATATTCCCTTAATTTGGTACGTTTTTCAACTTAAAGAACAGGGGTGGGTATATCTTGGGTGGGTATTTCTGGGGTGGGTAAACAATACGGCGCCGCTGCCCTCTTCCAATCCCAAATTGTGCTCTGTTCCTGTGTGCCCAACCGGCCTTTGGTGGCTGTCACATCATCATTATTATTGGTTGTCTCTTGCGCTCGCCCTTTTTTCGCATTTCCATACATCCTCCACGCGCCAATGGACCCGACCGACAACGGCGGCGACAGCAACGACTGTGTGCAGTTCCATCCTTCCATCGCGACCATGGGGAATGAGGATGGATGGATTCCTCACTCCCTCATCGCCTCATCAGCCTGATCCGCGACGACAACACATGCTTGCGCATTTCCACAGACACAACCTGCTTTCACGTATCGAAAAAGGGGGACATTGCATTGTTTTGATGTTTTGGTGCGCGCATTTTCTCCATCGCCAGCAGCAAAAGGTCTTCTGATTTTGGGGGGTCAAAGGAAAAAGTGCGGGGCGACGGAAGGGGGATTTGAAGCGAAAGCGCCGCCATGTTTTGGATCGATCGCAGCGCCCACCGTCATCATCCCTGTCCGCGCGACGACGCGTTTTCGTTTTGTCTATTTGGGCGGATGGCGACGGGGCAAAGGGAGCGAAATGAACAGACGGCGACGGGGGGCTGGAGAGCCCGACAAATTCGCAAACCAACAGAGCACAGCACAGTGGCGCGCCCAAAGGTATTGCAATTGGAATTTGGAATCCACGCGCGAGCGCGCGTTTTGTGCCTCAATTCCCCTCAATAATTGTGTGACGCGTTTTATGCCTCAATTCCCCTCAATAATTGTGTGACACTTCAATTGCTGCAAAGCCATCCTCAGTTGCCTTGGGGCAGACTCAAAATATTATAATGTACTCCTTCCTGGTCGCCAGTCGTCAGCTGTACTGCGACTTCCTCGTCGATGTGTTTGCCCAACTGCTGTGGCCAGCCGAGAGCAGTGCCTCCGCCCCGCTGGACGGAGATAAGCAACCCATGAAGGTGCTGTTCCCTCCCTATCAACAGCTTTTTGGCCAAAATACGCGTTTAAATCATTCAAAAGAGAGTTGTGTTGTCTTGGAAACAAAACTCGAAATAAAATGGCCCCACCTCAAACGCCCCAAAAACCCACAGCCATCATTCCCCCGCTTTAGTCCAGCTTCCACACCACAGCCGAAACGCTTGGCCTGGTCGCGACGCTGACCTCAATGCTGGGAATGGCGCTGTCCTGGCTGCTGCTGGGCACACTGTTGTTCGTGCTGCTGCTCGCCAGCCTCCACCGCCCGCTGCCGGCGTTCATTGCCGACCGCAAGAAGATCGCCCTGTTCGAGTTTCTGATGCGCATTTCCAACGAATACATTGTCAGTCCCGCTCGCGCTCCCCCCAACTCATCCCAACCCAAAGTCATCCCAACTCATCCCAATTGCTATTTGGGCTTTCTTCACTTATAGGGGTTTTTTTCTTTTTTACGCTTAAAAGTTGTGGCGTGCCGAATGTACCCATCGATAGAGCTCGGCGAGCTGAATCGAACAAGGGGTGGGAAAAGTTAGGTCGATCTGACCAATCTGGACAAAGTTATGACATGTCAAAGGACTAATAGCAATTGGGATGAGTTAGGAGATGACATTGAGTTGGGATGAGTTGAGGTAGCGCCGTCGAATTTTGTTTTGTAAGAGTCCGCCTGTTTGTGACCACAGACACATTAAGGGCGCCCTGGTCGGCTTTTGCGCCGGTCCCGAGATGCGCAACAAGTTCACGCGCTTCATTGCCTCACTCACCTTCCCCGTTTTGCCCGAATCGCTGTGCCAATGGCTCTACAACGCCCGATGGTGCGGAATCCGCAACGAGCGCATTGCGGGCGTGAAGTGTCGAGTGTACCTGCCCCGGGGACAGATGCGCCGCTCGGACGCGTGCCTCGTCTACATCCACGGTGGCGGCTGGTGCATCGGAAGACCGAGTCAGAGAATGAGCATCTGCAAATGTCTAATCAAACATGTGTTTGTTTAGGATTCTACGACGGAGCTTTGCTGTACCTGGTCAAAAAATTGGGCATCCCTATCATTTCGATCGACTACACGCTGTCACCGGAAGTCCGATTTCCCACTGCACTGCACGAATGCGAACGAGTGATCGATGCATTGCACAACGAAAAGTGAGATCTCGATCCAATGTGCTGATACTCAATGGGAACCCTTTTTGGCTTAGATTCGCGGAATACGGAATTGACCGGACACGGATAGCGTTGATGGGCGACTCGGCCGGCGGCAATTTGTGCGCAGTGCTTTGCCAGAAGGTCTTGCGAAAGGGGGAACCGTCCAAAATAAGGGTACCGCATTAGCTCTTATTGTGAGCTGTGAGTTAAACCATTTCCTCCGCAGTGCCATTTGTTGGTGTATCCGGTCATCCACATGCTCAACTTCCGCTCGCCCGCCTACAGATTCTACTACCGAAAGTACCCGGGAACGGGACTTCTCAACCCAGAACTGCTCATCCGATGGCAAGTGATAGCTGAGGGGGAAGTGTGTGTAAACTGCATAATACTACATTTGCCCTGGACATTCATTCTATTGTAAAGTTACCTAATTCTGGTACCGCTATAATTGTCGATTTGAAATTTTTGACCTGAAAACCAAAAAGGTCCCCCCTTTGGTTTTATGCCAAATTTTTGCATTTCGTACTCAGCTCGCCGAGAGGAATCGAATGCTATGTAGAACGTCCGCTTTCGGGCAATGTGGTATTCTGCAGTTATTTCGAAGTGTGCTCAGAATTTGCGCAATTCCAGGTATTTGATGTATTTGGGCATAGAACCTTCGGCGCACAACGTCAGGGCGGTGGCCGACAACAGGCATCTGGCGAAAGAGATCGTGCAGAAAAAGGAGCTGATGGCGCTGGCGGACGATGCCAAACTGCCTAAGGGACTGCCCGGAGAAGAGGAGAGCCAACGGAAGGAAGGCAAGAAAACAACAACGCATTCTGCCTGGGGCAGATTCTGGAAGCCCACAAACAACAAGGTGGAGCCCAACAACGACCTACTCGACAGAGAGGTGGGTGTTGTTTGTTGCGCTTCCAAAGCAGTGAGCATTCTCGTTCTAGTATAAAAATATAAAAAGTGCAAAAAGTCTCATTCCATACAGAATTTGGAAAAACCATCCATCGTATCAGGGACAATTTGATACCAAGAATTTTTGAACAATTGGGCACCAGACTTTTGGCTACAATTTAGGCTTATAAATAGGCTTAAATCTTAGGCTTAGTAGGTTTAGGTTTTGTTTAGGCTTAGACTAAAATTTGACATGTCATAACTTTGGTCAGACACTGGTAAGTTTGGCCTGTTTTTGGCAGAAGAGAGGAGAGCCGAGTGAAGCTCTCGACAGAATAATTGTTTTGCACTTTTTTATAGAATGAGGTAGCCCCTTCCCCAAAGCAATGAAATGGCGGAACATTGAAACATTGCAGCTCTCCGAGAAAATGGCCCCATTCCTGGTGAACCCGGAGCTGTGTCCGCTGGTGGAGAGTGATCTCAGGGGCCTCTGTCCGGCATTGGTGTGCACGGCTGGCATCGACATTCTGCGCGACGAGGGCATTCTGTACGCGCAAAAACTGCGCAGCGCGGGATGCGAAGTGGAGTGGAAGCACTATGAAGGTTGGGAGGACACAAATATTGAGGGTTTGGTGCTGCCAATGGGTGAAGCAGTACTACTGCTGATTACCCCCCACAGTTTTCAATTTTTTTATTTTATTCGCGTTTCATTGCGGGAATCGAGGGCACTACGACATTTGCGGATACACTAATGTTTAGCCAGTGGGTCATTTTAGCCTAAGCCTAGGCAAGCTTACAGCTTAGCATAAGCTTAACTTATGTGTAAGCCTAACGTGTAGCCGAGTAAGTTATTTGAGCCTAGCTTTCAAAAGTTTTGATTTTTGCCCCGATTCGCAAATGTCGTGTCGCGAACGTGCGCTGTTCTCGTCCGTGAATGGACGAATGGAGTCACTGATAAGCTTTTCCTTTGCTACGGGATTCCGAAAAAGGATTGGAGGCGGTTGGCTAGGATCGAACCAGCGCTTTCTCTAGTCCGGAGAGATGTGCACCATTACACACTACGCCCGCCTCCCGTAGATTGGTCTAGCTTTCTGATCTCTTTCGCATCTGCGACAGTCGCACCATCGAAATGGGTTCGGATTGCCCGCCCTCAGAAACCCCAGAGTAATAAAAATGAGCCCGATATCTTTAGTGGAAACTGGAAAAATTGAAACTGAGGGCGGGAGGTAAACAGCAGTAGTTATCGGGCGAAGGTTTGCAGCGGCATATCACGGAATCCTGAACATGTGCCACAGCGCCCAAAAGCGCCAGATACTCAGCGACATCTCCGGCTACCTGCACAAATACCTCCTCTCGTGAACAACAACCAACATTATTGGCTTGCTTCGGCACCCAAATCCACACAAATCTGGAATATAGCAGTCGCCATCTCCGAAGCCACCACTACTATACGCGTATGTACAAAGAGTAGAGAAATGAATGCCCAACCAATCAATGGCTATTAATTGTCCAAACAAGTTCACATGTAAATATTGTAATTTCTAATTTGTAACCTCTCCCGATTAAATTGGATATTGCTTTTATAGTTTTTCATTGAAAAAATGATGAAATTTTTGGCCAAGATGAAATTGACACATGTATTTTACATGATTGAGATGAGAACATGCAACATTTGGGTCAATAGATCAAAAGATCAGGTGTATTTGTGAAACATTGTGCATCGCCGCCTAGGCTTCTCCTCCGCAAATTCCTTGACGTCGAAAACTGAAAAAATCCAATTTTAATTTTTTAAATTTCGATTCATTTACGTTTCGCATTTTCGTTCTCATCTGCCCAGTGCACATGGTTGGCCGTCTTATTTGGATGCTGGCCCTCGCCTTCTGGTCGCTTCAAGCACGACGCCATTGGCTTGAGATCGGGGGAACTCGATTCAGTCGGACCCGGCGCATTTGCCTGATCTAGAAGCCAAATTCTTTGGACTTTCGCAATGCGAGTGGAGAGATAATTCGCTACCAAAAGTGGGGTTGAAAAAGCTATCAAATATGTATTTCTTAAACCCAAATAGAACCCCCACCAAGGACAGCAGTAAATAGCTCATTCGAAGCGTTTCTCTAAGCGCTGAATCGAATGGTACCAAAATTAGGCTGAACTGACCATTCAGAACAAAGTTATTCACATTTTCGGCAATTTTTGGTAGCGAATTCACCTTATCCGTTTTGCTAACAAAATGACTTGCCGATTCCCGGTGTGCTGAGTCTGCTGAGTCGCTTCTTCTTCCGCCTCTTTTGTGATTTCTTCGAGGCCTGTTTTGTCTCACCTTGCGCAGTTTCCTCAAGCGATTCCCTCTTGTTCGAATCTGAATTTTGTTTTCAATCTCACTCCGCAATATATCAATCCAACCAATTGGTTCCGGTTCCAGCTTCTCTTCTGCAATGGGTTTGCGTTTGCTTCGAACTCGGGTGGCCTTTTTCTTTTTCCTGTCAGCTTCTGCATTTTCTTTATCGTCCATTTGCTCGATGACCTCGGCTTGGGCAGCCATTGCGCACGAAACTAGCTGACTGGATGCTTCTTCTGAGATGACCAATTCATGAGGCGCAGTTTCCTCAAGCGATTCCCTTTTGTTCGAACCTGAATTTTGTTTTCAATCTCACTCCGCAATATATCAATCCAACCAATTGGTTCCGGTTCCAGCTTCTTTTCTACAATGGGTTTGCGTTTGCTTCGAACTCGGGTGGCCTTTTTCTTTTTCCTGTCAGCTTCTGCATTCTCTTTATCGTCCATTTGCTCGATGACCTCGGCTTGGGCAGCCATTTCGCACAAGACCACTTGACTTTGACTTTCTGCTTTTTCTGGGATGACCAATTCAGTGTCGTCAATGGTCGTTTCATCCTCTTCCTTTATGCAAAAGTCTGCTTGATTTTCCGATGAGCAGCTATTCTGGCCGTCGTCTATTGCGAGTGCAAGTGCCGAAAGATGGTTGAGTGATGAACACCTGCGCTGGTCGAACAACTTCCCAGACCGCAACATCCTGGGTATATCTGCAAATAAATGCTTCTTATGTTGCCGGTTCTTTGTCGATTTGCTTACTTGCATTGCGAACAATGGACTCTCTGCTTTTTGGACATCCATAAAGTTGGGTGGTCACATTCAACAATCTCTGCTTTTTCAGCTCATTTTTATTCAACTGTTGCGTCCTGTTACTGCTACCAGCAGATGGTAACTCCTCATCCATAACGATGAGTTTAACCTGAAAAGTTAAAACTTAAAAGAATTCATTGATGCATATCAATAGGAATCGGATTTTTAGGTAGCCAAATTCCCAAAATAGGCACCTATTTTTGTTTTCAGCTCAAAATAGGTTTTTGGGCCCCAAAATAGTTAAATTTGCAATTTTTAAAATGCACAGCACTGATGACGGGACCAATTTCACTCGGAAAACCTTGAAATGTACCTATTTGCAACTGCACGGAATAAAATATGGGAGTACATTAATTTACCCAAAAAAAGCTGAATTTACCCAAAAAACCTTGTATGATGAAAAATACAGTGGGGCCCGCAAGTCATAAAAATCCGTTTTGGGTAAATTCAGCTTTTTTTGGGTAAATTAATATTATCACATAAAATATGGCGATTTTTTAATCAATATTTGACCATTTTTTGTCAATATCTGGCAATTTTTGTCAATATTTTAGTCAATATTTTGGCAATTTTTTCTCAATATTTATTTCAATATTTGGAGATTTTTAATCAATATAAATCCGTGCCCTAGTCATAATCATAAGTCATAAGGTCATAAGGTCATAACCCACAAGTACCGACATCAGACCTGCCTCTACACAGTTCTGTGCTCTCCACCTCTCCAGAACAATTTCCTTCGCGCGTCTGCTGCTGCCTCAGCTTCTTCCCTCTGCGAAGCGCAACCCATCCCCGCATACCCGCTGCCTCCAATCTCTGCCCTTTCTCCACGGAACAGGACGGGGTCAACCCAACTCGACCAGCAGACCACTCGCCATACTGTCCCCCTTCTTCAATTCATGCCATGCGGGCACATTGTGTATGGTCGAGTTGGGTCTGGTCTAGGCTAAAATTTTAATGATTGGCTACACTCTTGGATTCAGTGTTGTGACTTCGTACCTAGAGCTCGTACTCGTACTTCGTACCGGGTTTCCCAAATCGCTAGTACCGTACTCGTACTACGTAGTACGAGTACGAGTACGAGGCCAAAGTACGAGTACGAGGTCACAACACTGCTTGGATTAGAAGTTTAACTACTATTATCGCGGCGGCGGGCTATCGCATTCCGCTCTCTACATTCAGCTCATCCAGATGATCCCTCCGCTGCCAGCCACCGCCGGACCCGTCGGAACCGTCACGATGTTCTCCATCAGCCAGGTGCGTCCGCACCTGTTCATCACCGGATACGTGGTCAGTTCGGAGTTCGGACCTCTGCTCTTTCCAATGTCGAACGTTCCAGTATCAGGGTTTTTGAGGGGCCATAACTCAGCCAAAATTAAGGCTAAGAAAGTGAATGAGGTGTCATTGAAAAGCTCAAAGTGTGCCCTATCCAATGGTCTGTTCAGCTCTGGGGTTGACCTAGAATTGGCCAAGTTATGGCCAAATGTTTGGAAAAATCGGCCAATTTCCCCTTGTCCAGTTATGTCTCATAAAAAACCTGACACGGAACTAAAAGCTACCCCACCCGGTCAGTTCGGTCGGTCCGACTGGCCCGGTCCATCATTTACTTTTTCTCTCAGGCCGTGGAGGAGGCGAAATTGCGCCAGCTGGGCATCACGCACTGCGTGGACGCGACCAACATTTCCAGGTGGGCACACCCACCCAATGATTGCCTGTGTTTGGCATTTTTAGGATAAAACGAGTGCCCGGGGTGGAGTACATGGTGGTGCCCCTCAATGACTCGCTGACCTCTGACGCCGCCAAGCACTTCCAGACCACGGCAGACTTTGTGCGCCAAGCGCAACAACAGGCACAACACAAGGGAAAGAGTTTCCAATGGCGGATGCAATTGCAGGGCGGGAAGACACTGATCTACTGTGGCGCGGGCGTCAGCCGATCAGCAACATTCACCATGGTGCCTCCTAAAGGGCGTCCCAACCGAAGACCCCGGATTGTTGGTTCAGATGTCACTGGTGATCAACGAGGGGTGACCCTGAGGGAGGCCTACCACCAAGTGGCCTCGTAAGTCAGCTGGGCAGTGAGTGCCATCCCCATCCCCCGCATTACAGCGTCCGACCGATCATCGCGCCCAATCTGGAGTTCTGGCGGCAAATGATCGCCTGGGAGGCAGAGAGGAGCGGAGGCAAGGCCTCGGTCCAGCTGCTCAATAGAATGCAAAGTGGGCCGCCGCCCCAAGACCCCTCAAATGCCGGTTCACCCGTCCCGGATGTGTACCTGCGCAAGAGCGAGCACTGTCCCCAGCAGAAACCAGAACGGCACTATCCGCAGTAGTAGTCCGAGGACTCGGCCACTGTGTCCGAAGGAAGCGAGCGAAAAAAGAAGGAAAGACAGCAAACACCCACAGCTAAAAATTTGAATAAAATGTCATTGGTAAGCCCAAAGTATGCTCTATCCAAAGATATAATCATTCGCTGGATATCCCAACAATTGGCTAAGTTATGGCCAAATGTTTGAAAAAAATCCATAGATTTTTGAAGTTTAGGCTATAACTTGGCCAAAACCGGTCCAATCAATTCCCTTCCAAATGCAATTTTGTAGAGCTTCCATTGATATGTATATCCAATCACTTTTTGGATGTCTCTCTTCTAGCTCCATTCTTGCGACCATGAAGGAGCATTCATCAGTTCATCACAGAATAGCACCTGGTCCAGTTATCGGCGGTCCAATTTTTGTACTGCTGGGCAAACTGAATCCTGCGCATCCGATCTCTTGCGGTCAATAATGGTGTTGTTAAAATTGTTTGATCACTTATCAATCTCTTATGGGCGAAAACATTAGGTCCGACTCTTGAAAACACTTCCGTGTTCTGTTTTATCCCGCCGAATGGCGATCAAATCCAATTGCTTATGAATTATGAAGTACGGCGAATCGAATATCAACATTTTTAAGGAAACATTAAGTGTTTTCATCAATCAATGTATTTTGTGCACAGTTCACGGCCAAGTTTCGCAACGACACACTGGAGAAGCGAGCGCAGATCAAGCGAGCCGTGCAGCAGTGCATTGGCGAGGCGGCAAGCGATGGCGGGGGCACTCCGGCCAGTGCCAGCCAGCAGCTGCCGGCCACACCGGATCCGCAACAACAAGTGGGCACTCCGACGCCTCAACGGCACCAATCGGTTTGCCTCACAAGATTAGAAAATGTGCAAAATGCAAATGGACACGAAAACATAGAGCAATCAGTGATGGCTGATGAATAAGAGTGTCGAACCGCTGACCAGAGATCAGTTGAAACTTTCACACCATTTCTACAAAATGTGTACACTAAACACTTAAAAATCGACATTGGACAGTAAGTCAAATAAAGACCGTTAGCGATCGGCGTTCCTATCAATTTAAATTAAAAAAATTAATGGCGAAGTCGTGATGCAAAAATTGCAGGAAGAGGGCGTCTCGCTCACTTCGGGAGGAAGAAGGCTGCGGCGCTCGCCGCGGCCATTCAGCAACCGCTGGAACAACCCGAACGCGGCGCCAACACACGCACAAATGGCACTGGCGGCACCAAGCGCAACTCGGAAGGTTTATACAAAAAATGTGCCAAATTTTTAGTATTTATGTCATTAATTAAGTAATTAATTCAGATGGCGCCGAAACTGCATTTAGCAGTAAAAACGGAAAAATTGAGATTGCGCACCAGAGTATCAGAAAATCAGAACATCATTCCAGATTCAACACCGCCAATCCTGCTGATCCCGCACGAATATCTAATTTATATTTTTAAACATTTAATTTCGCGTTTTTAAACTCGATCGTTGCAAAAAATTATATATTTAACTAAAAGGTTATTCACTTATCAGTTATCAGCTTTCTATTTTCATTGTAATACTAGAGGTCAGAACGTTAACTTCCTATCTACTACAGACAAAAATTGAATTGGACTTCGATTGAATTCAAATTTTAATGGATAGATGAACGCGACAGATCTGAAACAGAATCAGCTATTAAGCCACCATCAGAAAAGCAAAGGTCGCATTGCAATGGCGTCCAATTCGAGTGATGCCCAATTCAAAAGTCTGCTGAAGCACTTTGCTGCTGGTGCTCTGGCCGGCTGTGTCTCGAGAACAGCGACCGCTCCACTCGACAGATTGAAGGTCTTCTTGCAGGTACATTTGTTCTTCTTTTTTCAAATAACCGAAGAGCCTGTTCAGGTCAACGCAAACCATAAGACGCCTTACACAATTCCAGCTGCAATGCGATATTTGTCAATTTACCGTTTTTGGCGAAAATTACTCTGGACTGCTTAAGGTACAACGAGGGCGGCATATTCTCGTTTTGGAGAGGCAACGGCGTCAATGTGCTCAAACTTGCGCCTGAGTCCGCACTCAAGTTTATGGCTTATGAAGAGGTTTTGCAATTTAAAATGTTCGAAATTGCCACCTCTTTAGGCGAAACAGCTGATCCAAAGATTGTCGGGCCATCCACATCTTGGCATTAGCGAACGCTTTCTCGCCGGAGCAGTTGCAGGCGCTTTTGCGCAAACAGTCATTTATCCTCTGGAAGTGCTAAAAACGAGATTGGCATTGCGCAAGTCAGCAGTCCGATTTATAATCAGTCACTTAGTTAAAATTTACATTTCAGGACCGGTGAATTGAACGGAGGCGTCCTCATCTTTGCCAGGAACATATACCGCAAAGAAGGACTTGCATACCTCTACAGAGTTAGTTTTAGCACTAGCAACTAACATTATGCAGAACTTATTCACTTTTCAATAGGGCTATATGGCGAATCTCATCGGCATTTTTCCGTACGCCGGAATCGATTTGGCTGTTTACGAAACCGTCAAAAACTGGTGGATCAAATTGCATCCGCACAGGACAGACCCTGGTTTGCCAAAATAATAGTTGCGCGATTTCCATTTGTCTTTTATAGGCGTCTGTGCCATTTTGGGCTGTGGCGTCATTTCCAGCTCCATTGGCCAAGTGTGCACGTACCCATTTGCGTTGATCAGGACGAGGTTGCAAGCCAGAAGTAAGCGCCGGAGGCAAACCCCCACAATACATTGGCATCATCATTTTCAGCAATTTCAAGTGACCCCAATCAACCGGCGACTATAATTGGCCAGGTCTATTTCAAAAAAATAATCATTATTCGCCAACAACTGCCACAATTTGATGCTTTTAGTTCAAGTACATTTACAAAAATGAGGGCTTCTTCGGTCTGTACAGAGGAATAGCGCCCAACTTTATGAAGGTGTTGCCGGCCGTCTCCATTTCCTACGTTGTCTATGAGCAGTGTCGCGAATCGCTTGGCGCAAAAATGACTTGAAGAGGGAGCGAACTCTTGGGCTCAGGAGCCATTTCACATCCATTTCACTTCGCCCAACACTCCATCGGCTCTCATTGTTTTGCACCTTAAGGCCACACTTGTGTCTTTCTGTGACAATGGGGTGAACTATAAGATTGGCTCATTTTCAGTTTTCACATATAGCTTTTTTAAAATACGAACATTTAGTCGTCGTCTTGTGTTGAATGCGGATTCTATGATTTCACTGATGCGCTTTTTTGTTTATCGTTATGACTTATGAGTTTATACTTTTATTATTATTACCTATTGTATATTTACGCCTCTTGTTTTATTCAAGCGAGTAAAATATAATTAGGCATTTTATCAAAGATATAGCGCCTATTTACGCGATTCGTACATGTTACTGAATTCGCACATTATTTGTTATCAAACCAACATTTGATTTTTCCATTCATTATTTATTATACATATTACATACCTAGGTATTTGTTGCCATTTCACATGTCGGCGTCGACCAATTTAAATCTTGCGAAGGAAGAAGAAGATTTGAAACGGGACTTTCAAAAACTCAGAGAAATAAGGGATGCAGTTCATTCAAGCCGATCCGGCAACATGGGCAGCACATCCAGAGTGTCCAAAGGCGAACTCTCCAAGGAACAGAGTGCGTTATCGGAATGGGTGAAAAATGGAAAAATCTCTCGCTTCAAATTCCACAGGCCTACTGGAAGCGGAAAAGCGAACTTTGGACTACAAGCAAAAGATTGCGGAAGGCAAGATGACGCTGAACCTGAATTCGAATGCACCCAAATCGACGTTCTGCAAACGGAGTGGAGTCAAACGGAAGGTCCAAGAAGGCAACAACCCATAAAACACTACTTAAAAACAAACATTGTGATCCAATGTTTCTTTTCATGTTCAATTAATATTTAATATTCGCCCAAATTTCTTTTTGTAAATTCATTGCATTCCACTCCATTTATAATACGATTTTAAGGCTGATGATGATGACAGCGAAACGAATCAGGAAATGGATGAATCTGTGAGAGAATTATTTGTTTTGTCGTTTTTTCCTAATCGATTCGGACCAGGACATGATTGCCTCAATCACCTCACCGGGCACCATTTTCTCCACTTTCTCGACTGGTTTCAAGATCCCGAGGAAGAAGCCCTCAACACCAAGTCAATTTTCTTCGTCGCAACAAAGTGAATTCTACTAAAATGTTTAACACTCTCCCAATATGGAATTTTAGTCGGCAACTTTGGGACAAGTCCCTTCCCATCCTTTGCTCCCAGCTCCACTTTTCCGGTGCTGCCCACAGATCCAGATCATCATTCAAGCGCATCCAAACGCTCTTTGGCGTCTGACGTAAACAAAGACAAAAATGATGGTGCAACGGCGAACACAAACGATGGTTGGGGAGACGATTGGGATGAAGGAACAGGTTTGGCTTTGGTGCTAACACTAAAAATGAAACGAAAAAAATTATTCGCTACCAAAAGTGGTTGAAAAAGCTAATACCAAATGTTTGCATCAATATTTGACGCTGAATAACTTTGTTTAGAATGGTCAGATCCGCCTAATTTTGGTACCATTCGATTCAGCGCTTAGAGAGACGCTTCGAATGAGCTATTTACTGCTGTCGTTGGTGGGGGTACTACTGAGTCGAAGAAATACATATTTGGTAGCCATTTCAACCACTTGATAGCGAATTATCTCTCCACTCGCAAAATGAAGTTGTACACTTTAGCCTGGGGAAACATGCAAACTGGGGCGAAAACAGCCGAAAAAGTAGCGCCAGCACAAAAAGGTGATAATTCGTCTAAGCTTCTGATCAAACTTTGTATGACATTTTCAGAGACAGAACCGTCCAAATCTGCACCTCCAACTGAAGAAGCCTTCGCCCAAAAAGCAAGTGAACCACAGCCCAAGGATGCCTTCGCAAACGATGGGTTTGCAAGCGCAGGATTCGGCAACACTGGTATTTGAGTAGAATTGTTTGGCCGCACAAAATAGATATTGGTGTGTTAAGGCTTCGGCAGCGACGATCAATCAAACTCTGGCAACAGCTTTGGGAACCACAGAAATGAGCAAAAGCGTGATGGATTTGGCGGAGGCCATGGCAGGGTTGGAGGCCTCCAGGGCGGATTTGCCGACAACAGCAGAGGTGGGCGCGTCAATCTGAAATCGCTTCTTCACTGTTTAGTTCCAATTTGCTCCCAAGACGATGCCAGAAATGACGATGGATTCGTAAACAGCGGGTTCAAATCTCCCAGTGGCGGCTTCTCGGCACAAGGAAACGATCGAGCGGCGCCCAACAACGATTCGTTCTCAAACGATGGATTTGGAAATTCCGGATTTGGCAATTCAGGTGTGCGCTAAAAATGTCATTCATTAGATTGCGATTCTTTCAGGTTTCGGCGCTCAAAATGTGGATAATGGCGGAAATCAAGGATTCAACCGAAATCGCCCACGCGGAGGCGGTCGAGACCGGCACAGAGACGATCGTGTTGGAGGCCGAGGAGGCAGAGGCACTTTTCGTGGAGACAATGATGGTATAATTTTTTTGTTTCCTGCGTTATTTGATGATTATAATTTGATTAGGTGGGAATTTCCAAGAGAATCGTCACAATAACGGCGCATATCGAGACCGCGGTTTTGGATTCGGCGCAAACAGTGGAAGCTTTGTGGGCCGAAATCGTAGAGGTGTGTCTAACCTTTGCTTATTTACTATTTACTTAAATTTTCCATTTTAAAACTGAGCTTTAGAAAGCGGACGTTCACGTTCCGAAACGGGAAATAGAAACCGCGGTTTCGGCGGTGGAATTGGCGGAAGTTTTGGAGACCGATACCGCGGAGGTTTGTCCATTCCATCGGTTTCAAGAACAAATGAACGTTTTTATAGAAAGCGTCAGTTCACGTTCCGAAACGGGAAATAGAGACCGCGGTTTTGGATTCGGCGCAAACAGTGGAAGCTTTGTGGGCCGAAATCGTAGAGGTGTGTCTAACCTTTGCTTATTTAC
>VAHH01000553.1:0-26868 GCA_013357305.1 Radopholus similis | reverse complement strand
GTACAGCACCGCGTCCAGGTCCAGCTGCACGTTGTCCATGGTGATGGCCTCCTGCTGCGGGATCTCGATGCACATCTCCTTCAGGCTGTGCCGGTATCGGATCTCGTCGAACAGCGGCACCAGGAAGTGCACGCCCTGAACCGGGATGGACGTGCTGCCGTCTGTACTCTGTAATAGTCATTTACCGGCTCCAGAATGCGGTGGAACCTGCCCATCCGCTCAATCACCCAAGCACTCTGGTGCGGCACAAAGTGAACTAAAGTAAAAAGCAAATGGCGGTGGCAACACTGGACGGGGGAGCCCACTGACTGATTGTGTTGCATTTGCCGCCGAGGAAGTGGCGAGAGCGGTAGCCCATTTGGGGGGAATTCGCAACAGAAACACTGCCTCAACTTTGGCAAAGAAATGTGCCGGCAAAAGGTTGGATTAGTGGGGGCGCAGGAAACGAACGAAATGGAGTGGCAGAGGGGAATGGGCCCACGAGGGACCAGGGAACTGGGCTTTGGCTTTGGCTGCGGTCCATGCACAGAAGAGAAGGGAGCCAGGGCCAGAGCCAGACCAGGGCGGCCATCCGCCGCGGTCACCGCCAGCCCAGTCCAGCTGCCTGGCGGCAGAGAAGACAGAGGCCACTCGGCCGCCCTTTCCCTTTCGCCGCCAAAGGAATTGCAATTTATCGATCCAATTCATTTGGCGCCAGCTGCAGCTGGCGGTGACGGCGGCAAACGGGGCAACCTCCCTCCCTCTGTTCCCACATGCCCAGTGCCAGTGCTGTCGTCAATTGGACTTAAAGCTCTATAATTGGACAAATACATGTGTGTAGAAATGAAAGCATTTACTCTAGACAAACTGCCAAATTCGGGCCAACACAAATATGAAATATGTAATAACGGGTCTGTGTTTGGCAGAATGTGCACATTTTTATGTGGACGGGCTTTTGTTCCCCTTTTATTAGGGATGCAATTGTGTACAATGTAAAAAGTACAATGCGCGAATGATGAAACGTTTCCCATTTTGGGGAATGGGGAGGAGCCGGGCAATTTTGAAATGTGGAAATTGTGCGCTGCCGGAGAAGCGAGGGAAGGGAGAGGGCCAACGGCAGCAGCAGAGGGGGACTCCTGCCCAAAAGAGTTTTGGGCTGATGACGCATTTGCGCCGCGCCAAGTGCTCTCCGGAGGAGAAAATGTGCGTCATCGCACTTTCTATTCCCAGACACCTCTGTCTCATTCATTTTCCCGTTTATTTTACCCCTCCTCTCGTCATTCCCTCCCGCTTGCGCTGGGTATTTTGTGGAAGCGGCACGAGGAAAGCGGAAAACGGCATACGGATGGATATGGATGGGTTATGGTCTTATGGAGTCGATTGTTCAAGGAATGGCACGAATAAGAAACAATAATTCTTTTGAATTTGAACATTCGTTTCGAAATATACTTCATTCAATTTATTGAACGAAATCTCAGCAGTCACCTCTACATAATGTGGAGAACGGATTTAGGTCTCCGCGTCGTACCAATAAAAATAAAAAAATGTAGGGTTGTTTTACGACCGTTTGTCCACTCGAATTGCTATTTTAATAAAAAGTGGGGTCGATTTGAGAACGATGGGTAAAAAGCAGCAAAAACCAAAAAGCATCTACATAATAGTATAGGTTGCCTTTAGATGATGCTTTCTGTTTTTAGATATAGTTTAGCATTTAGCTGTTTCGCATGCTGTAGTAGGTTGTTTGGTGGCCCCCTATCGGAGACCTGTCACGCAACAACCACAGCCCTCCTCCGGCCGTCAATCGGGCGGTGACAAATTCGCCCTTTTCCACCGCGCGTGATGGACTTTCTATGCCCATTTTGCCGCTTTGCGTAATTCCAACTTCAGCGCAGTTTGTGTGCCGATTAGGGTTTCTCTTTCGCTTGCATTGATCTCTCCATCTCGTGCAGCACATTGTTTCCTCCGTTTGCACCTGTCTCTGCTCCGAGTACGTAATGGAATGGACAGGTGCACTGGGCGGAAACGGAGCACCAGGACCTTCTTCTCAGTTCCATTCTCCCCTCCCCCGCCTTTCCGGGGCATTGCCATTTAATCCGGCCCACTCTCAAACGCGGGGACGGCACACCGCTGACATCTCTTTCCAAGTCAAATGCCGATGCACTTTGCCCAGTCCCATTTCGGTCTTCCCCCTTCAGCCAATGAATGGACAACGCTGATTGGGGCAAAACAGATGCCAATGTTTGTTGGCCTCTTTCCAAACATTCCCTTTCACCCGCCATTTTTGGCGTTTTCCCAACAGTCTCCGATACTTTTAGGCGTCTGGGAACGAAAACAATTCGGCGGAATTAATTTGACTGGCGCATCCCAACGGAACTGCGGAACGGCGGGAGAACCGTCCCATTCCTCGTTCGATCGGAGTTGGCCCAAATTAATTAATTCCCGATTGCCCCGGGGAATTGGTCCCGCAACATTTTAATTTGGCCGGAACCGGACATCCGCCCATAACGCGGGCAGAATGGATTCGACAAATGTCGTTGGCCAATTGAACACTTTCTGGTCTCTGTCCGTCCAGAGAAGGCCCAATTGGGTCCACCGGCCAGACGGGAATAAACATTGGCTAAAGACAATCCCCCGTAATGGCCAGTTTCCTATTGCGAGTGTTCGGCAGCGGATGCTACCGTTTTGGGCCACAGGGTCCAAACATCGCATTCCGCAATTACCCAGCTGGGAGGAGCCAATCTCCCCAATGGGGGGTTATCATGGACGGCAATTAGTCACAAATCACAAGGAACGCCTCTATCTTCCGCAGTTCTGCATTAATCGACTGTCTGGCACCAAAATTGGATCTGCGCGCATTTGCACAAGTGGCCACGGGAACAGCCCCATTCGGATTCCGACTCTGGTCAAAACTGTTAATTGAGGCCTCCTCCTCTCGCCTGTGCCCCCGCCCAATTTGCACTCATCCCATTCCCTCAAATGCACATAATCTTTATGTCCCCTGTCCCTCGCGAACAGGAAAACGCTCATCTGGCAGAGACGCGCACGCAAAGTGCGCCCCCGCACTGCAAATTCGGCCCCAAGGACCCCAGGCATCCGATGGAACGGACAACGGTGACCCTCTGTTCTGTTGGGCTGATTCGGCATTTGGAGAGGGACTTTCCCTTTTGAGCCTGCGCCCAAAGGGGAACCGCCCCACCCCAACTGACCACAACCCCAACTGACCACAAGTCCAATGTCATCCCAACTCACCACAATTGCTATTTATGCCCAACTCACCACAACTGCTATTTATGCCCAACTCACCACAATTGCCATTTATGCCCAACTCAAACCAAATACTTTTGGCTTAGACGTAGGCCTAAGCTTAGTAAGCTAAGCTTGCTTTGGATAAGCTAAGATAAGCTTGCTTTGGATAAGCTAAGATAAGCTTGCTTTGGATAAGCTAAGATAAACTTGCTTTGGATAAGCTAAGCTAAGCTTGCTTTGGATAAGCTAAGCTAAGCTTGCTTTGGATAAGCTAAGCTAAGTTGCATTGGCTTAAACTAAAAAGCCTACTTGGCTATACTTTGGGCCATAGGTAAATATCCAATTTGTGGTGAGTTGGGCATAAATAGCAATTGTGGTGAGTTGGGATGACATTGGACTTGTGGTCAGTTGGGGTTGTGGCGAGTTGGGGTTGTGGTGAGTTGGGGTAGCGCCAAGGGGAACAGAGTGGGGTCCAATCCCGGGAATTAATCGCCCATTTTATCCCTCCCCAAGTGCCGTTGCCCCTCCCCTTGCGTCCATTCGGGCAATTCCCACGCCCTTTCCTTCGCCCGTTTCCATATCCACCGCACCACAAAACACGGTCCAAAGTGTGTTCTTTGTCACAACCGCTGTTCTGGCCCCTCTCCCAGTATTAACTGCATTCTTGGCGCTTTTGGCCCTCCAATTGCCCGTAAGGCAATTGTCCCGGAATCTGACTTCGATTTCATCACAATTCCCTTCCTCCGTTCTGTTCGCCCGAAACACCACATAAACGGAGAACGGCCCACCAACCAACGGCTGACTGACTGACTGTCCCCTTCCCCTCTACTCTTTCGGGGAAGGCAATTGACGGGGATTTGCATTGGACTGTCCCCGTTCCTCCTCCTCCAGCCATGGACCATCACAATTTGAGCGACAAGTTCTTTCATTGTTTTCAGCGCAATGGAGCGTCCGTCCACGTTCTTCTCGCGGTCGTTCATTTTCCGGATTCCCGTCTATTTCCGCAGACGGCTGAACCTGAGCCACAGCCAGAGTGCCCCGGCGAGCAGGTGAGCGACTGGCCGAAAGCCCCCCGAGAGAGAGTCCCTCGCTCGAGATGGCTGAGCCCCAGGGACACTCCTTCGACGAGCACCGCTTCGCCCACAGAGGGCCACTGTCCCCTGACCAACGGGACCGGCATCGAGCTGCCGGCGAAGAAGAAAAAGGATTTCCTCAGCCCAGAGGAGGTCCGCCTCATTTTCTGCACGCTGACGCGGTGGGACAGAGCACCAGGAGAGGGTGTGAACCTGTGAACAGGGGATCGGTTTAGTGCCCTGAAGGAGGTGGACTTCGGCAACGAGATTGTGGTGCGGCTGCTCAACGACAAAAGGCAATGGCCGGCTGGCTGGGTTCGTTCGATAATACATTGTTGTGGTTCAGGTCCCTCTTCAAGAGTCTGCTGGCCCGTTGCGGCAGAGAGGTAGTCGCCGATTGAGCGGAACTCTGAGAAGGGCTGACCCCTCCCGACAGGCACACGACATCGAGGTGTTTGACGTGCAGACCCTGGCCAGGTTCTGTCCCCGGGCGGTCAGGGTGGGCGACGGAGTGACGCGCTTCTTCGAGAACGTGGGCCGCACATTCCCTGGAGTTGGGCGCAAATATTGCTCGCAGGTGGCCATTGTGCTGGGCACGAAGAACCTGGGCGCAGAGGAGCTGGAGGAGCGCATCTGCGAGATGTGCCGCGCCAACGGGCAGATGCACTACCGCATGAAGGTCTGGTTCCAGGCCGAGAACTGGCTCTGCGTCAAGCACTCCGTCGTGGACACCATTCTGATGGCCAACTCCGACGTGAAGCGGGGCAACCGAGGTGAGAGCAGAGAGCACAGCCAAGTCCCCACTGTTGTTGCTCCAGTGAAGAGCATGGGCGACGTGAACGGCCTGCGCAGCACCTTCCCCCAGAGGAGCCGCATCGAGTCGATGCTGAGTCGCATCGAGTCGATGAACGGACGCACCGGGCAGTCGGTGGAGGTGGTCTGGATGAAGCTGATGCAGGCGGTCATCATGTGGATGAAACAGGGGTTCCTGGAGGCCAGCCACCCCAGGCCCAATGCCATTTTAGGCGTTTCTCCCGAATTTAGGCGGCCCTGAACGGCAGGGAGGAGCAGGACGAGGAACTGTGACCCAACACTCCAACCGGATTGAACAACCCACATTCCAATCACACATGTTTTGCACAATTACAGCTGCTTCCGCATATTTTGTGCATAAATCTCGCCGCTAGATTATCCCTTTATTTATTGGTTCGCGAACAATTCGCGCGAATAAACAAACCGAACAAAGTGCATGGCTGCTGCCTTTTCCCTACATGCTTTGGCATTCTCAAGTTCTCAACTCTTCTTCCGATTTCGCAGTCTCTGAATGATTTTCTTGACCACCTCCAGCGGAATGGGCACCACCTTGAATGGGGCATTTTGGCGTTCTGTCTCCCGCAGTTTGGCACTCACGTAGGTGTGGTTGTGGATGGCGGAGATGCGGATCAGGGTCTGCAGGTAGCGCAGCTGGAGGGACACCTGTCCGGGGAGGGACCTTCACTGTTCACTGTTCACTCTCAGCAGAGACCCAGTTCCGCCCACCCACCTTGTTCCCGCGCACAACGTCCGCCGCCTGGACCAACGACCTGCAGCGAGCGCAAACAGTCCAGGTCCCAGGGGTGTTCGCCCACCTGCTGGCACTCCTCTCCCCGTCGGCCGCGATCACCTTGGCCCGGGCGTCGCGTGCCGCCTCCGCCTCGGCGGCCATCGACTTCATCAGCTGCTGCGGCAGCCGGATGTCCTTGATCTCGACCCTCTCCACCTTCACTCCCCACGGGTCAGTCCCGTCGTCGAGCACCTTCTCGGTGATCTGGAACGGCGAACAGTGGGAAATATGTAGGCAAACGAACACTGGCGATCACGTCCCTTTCCATCAGGATCTCGCTGAGCGTCTTTGTTCCCAGCACATTCCGCAAAGTGCTTCAAACAAAACGCTGAAAATCAGCTGCCTATATGGGCTAGATTATATTCACGTTTGTGCCAGAAGTTTGGTGCTGAACTGAGCGTCGTTCACGCTGAAAAGGAAACACCGGTCAACTGACTTATCCATTTGCTCACTTTGTCACCGAAATGACCGGATTGGAGATGCGAAAGTAGATGACCGCCTCCACCGAGACCTAAATAAAAAAGAAGAAACCTCAGAAAATCTGGTTGGCGGCATTAAATAATTCGCTACAAAACATGTGCCAGAAATAGGTAATATACATAGCACAATTGAAGATCCCCACCGTCACAGAGTCGCGTGACAGAATTTCCTGGGAAACGAACAAACGGTCATTTGGCAGAGGGAATGGAACCTGTGGAGGGACGTCGAAGGAGAGCACGCGAAGGTCCACCTGGGGGAGAGGTATTTGGGTCTGTGGCCTTTGGGCACCCACCATCTTGTAGGTGTCGATGCAGGGCATGATGAAGAACATCTGCAAGTGCACCGGAGCATCATTGGTCACTGTGGGTGCCTCTCTCTAACCCCGGGGCCCTTGGTGCCCTTTTTGATGAGTCTGCCCAGTCTGAACACCACCGCCCGTTCGTATTCCCTGCAAGGGTGGGTGACATTGGTGGGCATTCCGAAGGGATGTTGTGGGACTTGGAGATGCGCAGACAGAACGGGATGCAGAAGGGGAAGGTGACCAGCAGCAGCAGGATGGACAGCACGTACAGACACTTGGAGATGATCGGCACTTGGCGGTTCAGCTGCACCGGTGGGGGTCTGGGGATTGGCAAATCCAGAATCGGTCGGACCTTTTCGTCGTCGAGCAAGTGCCGAGTGCGGATCAGCCAGCTCTGGGAACGGGCGCGGATCGGGATCTTTTCCACCGTGTCCTGAAAAGTGCCGTCAATTATTGTGGAAAAGTGCCCGATTTTACCATGTTTCAAGGCAATTTTAATTTCAAATAGAAATTAGATCAATGGATTGAAAGAGGGCGACAGGGGGAATAATGCGAGAGTGTATAATATATAAATGGGCGAGTAAATGAGGAGGAAGAAGGAAGGGGTGGATGGCACTGCATCTCGGGGGAAATAAACACTGGACGGGCGCCAAAGAAATAATTGTCGTCGACGGCAAGTGCATTAAAAAAGCGGTCAAAGACAGACAGACATCAGCCGGTGGGCTGGAGAGGAGATGGGATTTGGGTCGACTTGTGTGTTCGCGTTTCCTTTGGAGCGAATACTTTTCTGTGCGGGGGCGCCTCTCCGCGTGTGATGCGTCCCAGTTCGACCATCCGGGGCGGCGCCAGCAGATTCGGGTCGTACTGCAGACAGTGCCGCCGGATGGGCGTCGAGGGGGGCGGGGTGCCGGGACGGAACGGGGCCCTCGACTGGGGGCCAGGAACGCAGAGGGCGCCCTGCCGCTGCTCCCTCCGCTCCAGCGGCTGCACACTGTTCGCCTCCTCCTGGCTGCCGCTGCCCTGGTCCAGCGCCCGCAGACGGCGAATCATGCGGCGCTGGGTGGCCGCAGAATGGCGCCGTGCCATCGGCGCATGGAGCACGGGGGGCTGTTGTCGGCCGGGAACACTTTGGGGGCCCGTGGGCGGCGGAATGGGCATATAGCCGGACATCGCAAAATGTGGAGGAATCGAATGGGGCGGCGAAATGGGAGACTGGGACTGGGATCCGTTAGCCCCGGAGGACATCGATCAGCCGCTTTTTGGTGGCCGGGGAAAGAACAACAAGATGAGACATTCGGCGATTAGGGGCAGAGGCGACAGTTGTTTGAATCAAGTGGGGAGGCAACACTTTCAATGGGGATGGGGGAATGGGGAGGGACTGATCGACTGCTGATTGCCTGTATGGTCGGGTCAAAGCTGATCTTGTGGCGCATTGTGTGCGACAGTTCGGTGGGCGAGGAGGGCGGCACGCGGAGCAGAGACGGAGTGGGCTCCGGCTGGTAGAACACGGACTGCTGGGGCTGGTGCCGGGACGGCTTTCTGCCGAGCAGATGCCGCGGCGGCTCTTCCATCGTGGGCGCCTCCACTCGACAAAACAATTTATTATTTATGTATGGCCTTCGGAATTATTAGGGAACAAAGGGTGAGGCAAGTGGCTCGGGTCGGTCATAAATGTCGCTGTGGCGTAAATTATCCGCCGCCCGGCGGTGATAAATGGACTTTATGGGTGTGGCGGGAAGGGATAAAATAAAAAGTGACCTTTGCGTCGGGAAGAAGGCGGCCAAGGGGAAATGATTTGGATTGAAAGAGGGCTAAAGCGGAGTCCAAAATGCCGGGAGGGAGGGGGGACAGCTGAGAGAATTGAGAGGGGGAACGAAGCGGGGGGAGAGAGAGCGATTGGCCGGAGATGATTGACGCAAGGGCAGGGGAGCCTTATGAACAGCTGGCCATTTGGCCCTGCGATTGCTTAAACCGGCGAAGGAGATTGTTTTGCCCACAGCGATTGACCAGTTTTCCGTCACTCGGTGGCAGTTGCAGATTGTGCATTCGTATGCGGCTCATCAGGTTTTGGCGCGTCATCCCGCCGGCAAACGGGAGCAGAATGGGCGGGGCTGAAGTGCCGCTGAGCTCCTGCGGAACGTAGAGCGACATCTCGCCGTGTTAGGATTTGTTGAATTTGGCAGAAATTGGACGAGAAACGGCGGAAATTGTTTACTGAAATGGCCGGAGAAACCGGACTAGAGGAAGGAATATAGCCGGCGGAGGAGTGCCATCGCCGCGAAGTTGCACTGGCCCAAGGACGAGGACGTTGGAATTGGAAGTGGCCCTTGGGTCCTCTTCTTCACTCGTCCTCCTGACAATGCCTTTCCCCGCCCCTTTCCCGTCTCCAAGTGTGGCGGCGACGATTATGAAAATGTCCCATGGGAGAATGAATGAATGTGCGTGCCTTGCCCCGACCCCAACAGCAGATACATATTGCATATTGGCTCAGATGCCGGGAATGGTTAAGGAGCAGTGCAGAATTAAAATTAAAAATTAATCGATGCGTGGCGACAACCACAAGAATGTTGCTAAATGTGTAGGAGAGCTCAAATCCTCAAATCTCTAATACTCAAATTGTAGCTGAAAAGTTTCAAATTCAAACTGCTGCATACATTTTCGACAATTTATCCTTATTGATTAAACTTTTAAAATTTATTACTTTATTAGTAATAGTAATAGCGTAATAGGTAATAGCTAATAGTACCTAAGTAGTAAGCGATTTTCCATGGCTGTATTCAATCAAAATTTTCCAGATTTATTTACTAGATTACATTCCATACTCCATTCATATAAAATTCTTCGGGATCTCTAAATGGATAACGGGCTTAGTTACAACCAACGTATCAAGGAGGTGATATCCACGCCGAAAAAGATAACTAAAGTTTTGGACTTTGCTTTAGGGACGTGAGCGCTTGTTGCGCTGTTTGTACGAATTGGGCGCGGAGTATGAACTGATTGATCAGTTGCAATTGCAGAACAAGTATTACGAACATTATGACGCAAATTTGAACAAAGCGGTGAGTCCACAATGAGAAGAACTAAATTCCCAGAACCAATTTAGGAGTTGTCCAAGTGGTTCTCCACTCGCCACCTGTATAAAGTGCTCAACAGCATTCACATGAAGGACGATGTGGAAGTGTGAGTGGTTGCATTGGGGGAAAGCCAAATGGACCCCAATCTCCAATTGTAGATCGCTCAGCGTTGAACGTACCGGTACGCTGTTGATGAAGTTGAAGCGCCCGATGGAAGGTTCGTTCCGCTTGACCAGCATACATATCTAGCCCTATTTGGCCGCTCTAGTTGCACTCGCTGATACGCGCATTTTGGCCGGTTTGGGCATTAAGCCGAAGGAAAACGGGGCGGAGCGAGAACGGACCCTGGTGGAGAAGTTGCGAGAGCAGCGAAAGGTGCCAAATGCTAGAGTTTCTCGAATGGAAGAAGAAGAAGAGTCCGACTCAAACAATTACGGAGGGAATTTGCAGACAAGCAGCGAAGAGGAGAGTGAAGGTGAGGGAGAAGAAGATTGCGAAAGTCAGGAAGATGACGGCCACAACGAGAGCCATTCTTTCGCCGGAGATGACTTCAATGATCAAATCGACGAAGACTACAACGCCAACAAGTAATATCAATTAAAAAAAGATCCAATTAACCCGCATTTGAAGCATTCCAAATGGCGGAAGCGAGAAGCACGAGGTTTGCGGATGCATTCAAATATTTGGCATACTTCAACTTTCAGCCGCTTGACGAGGAAAAGCGCTGTCTGTACGTCACACTGCTGACTTCGGTGGTGATGATGCGCAAACTCATTCTGGTGAGTGCCCACTTGAGCGAACAAACATTTATTTCTCTGACCAGTTGAACGATTTGTACGCCGAGATGCGCGATTATTACTCTCCGTTCGAGGGGACTTTCGGAAACGAGATGAAACTGCTGCATTTTATCGTGCGCCACTGCAAGTTCATCCGTTGCCACAAACTCACTCTGGACGACGTCCGTTTCACACTCTAATAGCAAAATACGCTTCCCACTACAGCCACTGGATGTTGGCCTCTCTTTGGGTGCGGAGGGGGACAAGGCGTTCAAGCGACTGCTGATCAAAGTGGGCCAAAAGGCGCAGCATTGATCGGATTGGGGCGCTTCAGCAAACTTAATTGCCTTTTCTAACTGTTGGATCTGCAAACCATAATTTATTTTTGAAATTTATGAACTCTAATTTATTGTTACATATTTGTTATTCTATTTCACCAAAATAATAAAGGATTGACTCCCACTTCTTGGAGATGACGTCAACCAGACAAATTGCGATAATTAGAAGCCTAAATGCACAAACCGTCTGCACGATTGCTCTCAATTTCCCGCGGCCTTTTACTCGATGAATATTTATAAATTTCCAACTTTGCCTCTTCAGCACGTCGTCCTTATTTAATGGAGAGCCAGACGCTCCCGTCCGATCACCCTTCTCTCATTTCGAATTCCATCCCCTCGATACAAGTCCGACCGAATGAGCCAATTGCGCCTTCTTGTTTTCGCCACGTTGCTGGCCATTACGGTCGCTGCAGGCGACTATTCCAAGCCATCGCCGGGCGGAGGAGTGTGCCTCCAGAAAGAGCAGTGTCCGGACAATGAGCATTGCGCGGTGAGTGGCAAATGTTTTCCGACATGTCCGTTTCCAGGTGTCCGCTGACCGATACAAGGTGGACCCGAACGAGTACCCGACCTTCGGCATGAAACGCTACAACTTCATGCGCCTCTTCTACCCGGTGCTGCGATTTCTGGCCGACGGCTACTTTGCCCTGGTGAACGCCGTCTTCAACCTGTACAACGCCTTTTTGCCCGTGGAACACGTCGGCTGGAAGGGGGCCAGCAAATTGCTGTTCATTTCCGCAAGGGAGGCGGCCAAACGCATTCGTGAGGGAAAAGTGAGTTTTAGAACTTAATTAAAATTCATAATTGCATTTGCAGCTGAAGTCCAAGGACCTGGTGGGTGCGTACGTGGCCCGTCTGAAGGAGGTGAACCCGCTGGTGAACGGAGTGGCGCAGGACCAGTACGAGAAGGCGCTCAAGGAGGCCGGGGAGGCGGACGCCAAACTGGCGAAGCTGAGCAAGGAGGCGAGGGAGAAGGCAGGCACAGGAAAATGAGGGCGATTAATGTGCACCTGGACGAACAGTTGGCCAAGAGCCAGCCTCTGTTCGGGGTGCCGTTCACCAGCAAGGACAACCTGATGACCAAGGGGCTGGTGACCATCTCGGGCACTTGGCACCTGCGCGACGGTGCGCCCGCACAGAGGGACGCCATTCCAGTGGCACTGTCAGCGGGGTTCTTGTTTTCCGCAATTGGCTCCCGTTGGCACAGGATGAGACGGGCGGGCGCCATTCTGCTGACCACGACCACGATGCCGAACGGCGGGCTCAGCTGGGCCGGGGACTCGTCCTCGTACGGGGTGGTCAACAACCCGCACGACTCTCGTCGCATGACTGGTCCCCAGACCATAATTCGCCTCCAAATCCCCCTTCCAGGCGGAAGCAGCAGCGGCGAGGGCGCTCTGATCGGAGCGGGTGCCTCGCTGTGCGGCATCGGCAACGACATCGCCGGCTCCATCCGCATCCCGGCCTACCACAACGGAGTGTTCGGACTGAAGCCCACCAACTACCCCTTTCGTGAGCAGACACAGGACACTCACTCTGTGTGGTGACTCGTGCTCTCTTGAGATACCATTTCCTGGGACGGGATTGTGCCCGACTACGTCAGCTACGAGCCGGCCAAGATGCAACTGTCCAACGGGCCACTCTGTCGCTACGCTGACGACCTGCCTCTGGCAATGGCGGTGATTTTATGTTTTTGATCCCAATGTTGCAATTGCGGGAACAGGCGATGACCAACAGTTCGGTGGAGAAGTACGACGTCAAAGTGGACTTCGGGAAGAAGTTGCGTCTCTTCTACATGGAGGACCTGGACATTCTGCTGAGCGAACGGCTGCAGCCAGAGCAGCGGGACCAAGTGCTCAAGGCAGGCGGGGGATGGATTGGATGAATGGGGAGTGGTGGATGGGATTTGGGCGTGCTCAGGTGAAGAAGTACTTCGAGAACAAGTTCAACCTGACCGTGCAGCAAGTCAAGTTTCCGCTGATGAACCGCTTCTTCGGTGGGCATTTGTGCCGTTTGAGTAGAGGCCTATTGTTGCAGAGATGTGGGGAGTCACCGGCTGGACCGCCGGCCTGAAGGCAAACGGAGATGAGCTCACATTTGGTTCACACCTCTTTAGTCGCCCTCCACACTTTTGGGCGAATTCTTCGACATCTACAGGGACAACCCGCACTCCAACAGCACCTGGTTGGCGGGCAATACCCCCGTTTAACCGCTGAAACAGGTTCGAGTGGGAGTACTACGTGGTCAAGAACTTCGTTGCGCCCCGCGATGAGAAGGAAGCCGCATTTGTGAGCGAGCCAGCCCAAAAAGGGGGAACAACCTGATGCCTCCTGCGCCGATTTTAAGGTGGACGCCAAAAAGGACAAGCTGCGCCGCCAGCTCAACGAGCTGCTGGGCGACGACGGCGTGCTGCTGACCGCGACCTGGCCGGTGCCCCCGCAGTACCACCATTCGGAGCCGTTCACGGTGTTCAACGACAAGTTCACCCAGGCAAGCCAGAACCTGGGAAAGGCCGCCGACTCCGGTTGTGTCGCAGCTGTTCAACATGATCGGCACCCCGGCCCTGGTGGTCCCGACGGGCAAGAGCCCCGTGACGAACATGCCTCTGGGGGTGCAGATCACCGCCAAGTCCTTCAACGAGGCACTGCTGATTGCGGTGGCCCGCGAGCTGGAGAAGGCATTCGGCGGCTGGGTGGCCCCGGGGCAGGTTCCGAAGGAGCTGCTCGAGGAACAGAAGAAACGAGACAATTAGTGCAAGGGGAAACACGGTTTTGTGAAGGAATAACCCGTTGGAAGGGGCATAAATGTGATTTTCTAAAGGCAAACTATGTGCGAAAATGATTTCTGCACGTTCCCTTCCTTCAAATTTGATTACAAGTTTAATCTCCCCATGTGCTAGACCACCCTTTGAACGGTTGCACTTATCAACACGCGCAAAGTGCAAAGCGAGGACGGGGGACAAACAAAACGGGTCCCGGGATTAAATGTCTGGACATTTAATTTCGTGACGACATTGCACCTTGACCTTGAGATGGGATGGAATTGGGCAATATAAAAATGGGGAACGGCACTCCACTGGGTCAGAAAAGAAAAGGAAAATCCTCCGAAATGCCCTCGTTCGAAGCGTTGCCAATCGTCGGTCCGGTGATCCAGCGCCACGCCAGCAGGCGGAAGCAGCGAAAGCGCTCTCTGGCCATCCCGAAGGAGGTGCTGCGCACGGAGACGGTGATGGGCGAGCGAGTGCTGCTGCTGGCGGAGAAGGCCTTCGTCGCGGCGGCGGACGACGAGAACGTGGACATGGTGATGGCGAGGCAGATTGCGCGGGAGAGGGAGCTGGCGGACGTGGGGGAGGCATTCACGGTGGTGAACCTGAACAAGGTGGTGGAGGAATTCGCCATCTGGAGAAGCGAGCTGCCCCGAGTTAATGTCGGTGACGGTGGTGCAGAGAGCGCACTCACAAAGTCTCTTTCAGCCCCATTACGCGGTGAAGTGCAACCCGGACAAAGTGCTGCTGGCCCTGCTCTCGCGGCTGGGCGCCCACTACGACTGCGCCAGCGAGGCCGAGATGGACGCTGTGCTGGCCAGCGGGCTGGCCACCCCGGAGAACGTGATCTTCGCGAACACGTGCAAAAAGGCGCGGGAGCTGCTGGCCGCCAAGAGAATGGGTTGGAGTGCCCACATTGGGGCAGTTGGCTCATTGTTGCCTCACACAGGAGTGCGTCGCATGACCTTCGACAACGCGAACGAGTTGGAGAAGATTCGTCTCCACTTCAAGTCGGCGCAGTGAGTCAGAGATGGAGGCGAACCCTCGCTGATCCGGGCCTTCCCTAGACTGGTCCTCCGCATCGATGTGACCGACGTGACCGCCAAATCCCCGCTAGGGCTCAAGTACGGCTGTCAGCCGGGCGAAGACGCGCACAAGTTGCTGCGATTGGCCAAGGACAAGGGCCTCAAAGTGGTCGGAGTCTCGTGAGTCCTCCCATTATAAATACGTAAAGTAATTCAACTGTGACAATCGCCAGATTCCACGTTGGCAGCGGCTGTCAGAATCCGTTAATCTACAGAGAGGCGATCGGCGCAGCGCACAATTTGTTCAAGGAAGGCAACGCAATGGGCCACCAAATGCACCTGTTGGACCTTGGCGGCGGCTTCAGCTGCGAAGAGATGAACTTGTGCTACAAAGTGGGCGCCAGGCGGAGAGGGCCCTTTTGATCGCTCGCTTCAGATATTCCAAACGATTCGCGACGTGCTGGAGGAGTACTTCCCCGAGGAGGGCTGGCCCAGCTGCGGCGACGAGGGCGCTCCTCCGCTGGAGATCATCGCGGAGCCGGGCCGCTTCTTCGCCAGCACCCCGTTCTCGGTGTGCGTGAACGTGTTCGGGGTGCAGCAAGTGCCGGCCAGCAGACTGACCCAGAGGGAGGAGGACGCCGACAAGACCGGCTTCATGTAACCTCTATCGGCCGGAGTCTCGAGTGTTTCTGTCTCCCAGGTACTACGTGGACGACGGCGTCTACGGCTCGTTCAGCGTCGTCTCCAACGGGCACTACATCAACCCGCCGAAGGGACGCAAACTGTTCCAGAGCGAGAAGGAGCACCGGGAGGAAGAGCAGTTCCCCTCCATCGTCTGGGGGCCCACCTGCGACAGCAAAGACCGAATCGAGGTGAGTCCCTCTGCTGGAGAGGGGAACAAGGGAACAACCAATCCATTCCCCTCCAGAAACTGTGTCTGAAGGGTCGCCTTTGTCTGGGCGATTGGCTCTTCTACCCGAACATGGGGGCCTACACCCGGGCGACCACGACCAACTTCAACGGATACTCGATGCCCGAGGACACCTACTACCTCTTGGGCCACCAACTCTGGAGGGCACTCTGTGACAGAAGTGCCCGCTACGGATAGGAAAGAGACCAACCACCACAATGGACTGACTGTCTGTCGTTTCACTGTGTTCCCCCGATTTGCGAGATAAACCCGTTGACTAGTCTGCTCTGATTGTTTGCCTTTTCGGCCCTCTCTCCTTCCGTTTGCGAATGAAACTTTTGGAACACAATGCGATGACTCATTGTGTTTTAGCGGCAGACCCAATCCCAATCCAATGCCTAATCTGTCCCAGACGCAGGTGGAGGATGGCTGTGCAGAATGAAGCCTTTGTTTGCTTTTGCTCTCCCCCTGTTTGCGCCATTCGTCTTCTCATCTCCATTTCTGTTTCTGCCCAGTTCCCACTCTCCCCATTATTGCTGATCGATGCAAACAGATTGAAATTAGTATTCCCGCCAAATGCGCACACTGGCAATATTCCTGGTTCAGGCAATCGGGAGTGAATGGAGAAAACAGATTTCGGCTTAATTTTCCGTTTTAAGCGGCTTCTGCCCTGCTCTGCCACAGAAAGGAGTGCAGCGACCCCCTGGGCTGCATGCAGGGCTGGGACACCTGTGCCTCGGACAAGTACTGCTTCATGTGTAGGCACCACTGGGCGTCTTGGTCGAACCCCTTTTCGCACCAGATCTGTTCAAAAACACGACCAACCCGCAGAATTTCACGCTGAGGCGCGGCTGTACCGGGGACCCGCGGAGGATCACGTTCAACGCGGAACTGCAGCCGTACAAGTCGCTGAACGAGTGCCACCGGATGTGAGTGCCAATCGCAGTCTGGCCAATGGCCAAAGTGCCCCTTGCAGAGTGTGGAGGGACATAGAGTACCTGGTGAAGGTGTGTGCGGACGGGGACTTCTGCAACCTCTGCCACACCTGGACCGAACGGGCGCCCGTCCCCGCGTCCGCCGGCCCAGGCCAATTCCCCTCCACCACGGTGCTGTTCGGGGCATTTATTGCGCTCATTTTTGGTCGCGTCATAACATAAATATTTGCACCAATTGGAATTGCGTTTATTTTGCACACGGAATGGCTTTGGGGCGCGGATCAATTGAATTTTGAGATCAATTCAATTCTGACTTTGGCAGGCAAATTCAGTTTGGACAGCGGAACAGAACAGAACTCGTAAAAGTGGTCGGACAATTGGATTGCGCATCGGTCGGATCTCTGGCCAGATTGAGTTCACGCGTTTTGGTTCTGGCGAAGGTCCAGGTTGTTTGTGCCGAAGCGCAGGAACCCGGCCAGCTTGGAGCAGCCCCCGCTCAGACACCTCCACTCCTTGGCGAATATCTCCTGCAGGCTGGAGCTGGCCCAGAGCATCAGCCAGGCGGGCACCGCCACCGTGCACAGGTCGGTCAGCAGTCCGTACAGGGGCACCACGTACGGGTGGAGATTATTGAGCGAGACCGTGTCGCCGGCACAGAGCACCTTTGAGCGCGGGAATGACCCAATGGGCACTTGCCGTTTGTTCCCACGTGCGTGGTCGCCATGGAGAACTGGCTGAGGAATGTGCCGAACGCGTAGATGTTCAGACGGCGCTCGATCCGGCTGTGTCTGGCGCACACGGCCGCACTGACGCTCACCTGGACGAGTCCGTCCACGACGGGGGACACCTTTTTGTTGCAGAACTTGTTGGAGTGGAAGTGCCGGTAGAGGAAGAAGGAGACCACGTTGACCAGGGCGCAGCACAGCATTATGGCGAGGCCGGAGATGTACGCGGACTGGGAGAAGGGACGCATCTGGCCGTTCTGGGGGGGGGGGGGTTGAAATTTGAATGCTTGAAGGCAATATGGAATGTGTGGGCCGACCTTGTTGAAAAAGACAAAGCTGGAGTTGGAGTCGTCCGCGTACTCGAGGTGTGGCTCCAACTCAAAAATGCCCAGAGTGAACGGCAACGGGCCCAGGAAGATGGCCAGACACGCGAACGGGAAGAGGACGCGCCAAACCTGCGATGGAGTTGGCGAGTGTGGGGAGTGGCCCGGTTGCCTTGTTCTGGACACGGGACAGCGGCCAGATGATGGAGGTGAGGCGGCTGAGCACCAGGAACAGGGTGGACAGGTTCTCCACGTGGAAGGTGTAGTAGTTGGTGAACCAGAGGAGCAGCACCAGGGACGGGGGTGCCCGCTGGAAGGCGGGCAGGAACCAGCCCAGCAGACAGAAGCGCATCCCCACGTAGTTGTTGGCCACGTTGTAGATCGCCTGAACGCGGGGAGGGGTGAGGAGGTTGTTGGCCGGCTGGCAGAGTTACGGGAATCGCCCTGACGACGAAGAGGCAGAAGAAGAAGGAGCGGAACATGTGGAAGTGCTTGACCACGAACACCACTTCCGCCAGGTAGAGCAGGCTGGACGGGATGCCGACCAGCACGGCCAGCAGAAACGCCGCCAACGTGTACGAATGCATCATTGCGAGTGGACTCCTGGGTGATGGATTGGCAAATGGGCGGCGGCTGTTTGTGCCGGTGGGACCCAGAAAAGGTGTTTGCGCAAACCCCCACGATATTTAATTGTGTTCGCCATACAGAAAGTGGGAGTGGGCCACAGATTGGCTGGCCACTGCTGGTTGCCCCGTTCAGCGTTTTCGGAGTTTGTGTGACCAATTTCCCACATCTGTGTGGCAAAATGCACTCAGAACAGTGTGGGCTATTTATGTAAAAGATACTAATTGTACTGTTTTCACATCGGAACCGGTCAATTGGAGGAGCAGAGGATTCTTGCAGCGATTGTGTCAAAAAACGTAAAAATTAAAAATGCACAAGGCGACAATAAACACTCGGGCTGCGAAGTCAGGGTTGCGAAATGTGCGCACATTGTACAACAACCCCCATTGCCATTTGTGCCGGCAATTAAGGAAATCTCGATCCAAATAAGAGGGACGCAAATTGTATTCTCTGATGCCGCGAATACCCAAAATGAGTACGTCCGTTTTCGAAAATGCACGAGGCCTGCTGATTACATTCCGCTGAGAGTACCTATATGCATAGGGTGAACTGTCAAAATGGGCCAAAACGAGCATCTCCCAAAAGCGGATTTCTAATGAATGGGTAGAGAGAGAAACGGAAATGGAAACTGGAAAATAAAAAGTGACGAGTGCACGTGTACGTGATGGCAGAACCAGAACCCAGAATTTGTGTGGACAACACTATGAAAGTTGTGCCGTTGTCAATTATCATCTTCGGCATTTCTTTTTTCCTCTTCCTTGGCAAAGTGCCGGCCATTTGGGAAAATATTGGGTCCCCAATATTTTATTTTCATCCAAATGCGCAATCGGTCCCCACGCCTTTTTTCCTCCCAGGGGATCCATTACCATGTTTTTCGCTTTCGGCTCTGGCGAATAACTCGTCCGCCACTCGACTTTGGGGGAAATGAGCAAACAAGCGGAAGAGGGATGTTCCTCAGACACTTCAGCGCAATATCCGCTTCGACTTTGGGGATCAATTCGGAACCAACCTCCGCACTCCAACCCGTTGTGCGCCATTTCCCCAGACCCAATGCACATATTCCCCGTTTGAATAAGCAAGTTATGTCCGCTCCAGCAGACGGCGTTTTTTAGAATTTCGTCCATTTGTGGTGTGACTGAGAAAATAAATACAAAAAACAAACGGGAAAAGGCACCCCCAATCAGCGCGGGAACACTTTTCGCTTTCACGCCGTGCTGGAGAAAGTGCTCTGGCGGCACTCATGAATTATGAATGCGCCGAAATCGCAATCCCCTTAATGTTTGGGCGACTCCCGTTCGGCACAAGACATATCACTCGCACAGTGTCTGTCTGCCCGGGTCCCGTCCCATTCCAATTTCGGGGCTCTGTCACTCGCAGTTGTGTGCCGAAAAATGCAATTAATTCTCCCCACTCGCATCCCTTGACGTTTATTCACTCGGCTGTTTGCCCAAATTGTTCTTTTGGCGCAGACAATTCCCGCCAAATGGCCATTTTGGCCATTCGTTCCCGTCTGTTCTGTGTCTTCATGTTCGGCTGCGCAGCCGGCGGGTCTGTGCCGAACCTCACCGCGGGCACAGTCAGCGGCAGCGCTTGGCTCTCGCGCGACCAGCAGATCCTGACGGAGCTGATGCGCAACTACGACAGCCGGGTGAGGCCCCCGTCCCTGCCGGGCACAAACGACACAGGTCCCTCCGACCGCATTTGGCCTGACTCATGACCCTGTTCTGTCCAGCGGTGCGCGTCAGTGTGAACATCCTGGTGCGGATGCTGAGCAACATAGGTAGGTTTAATTTTTTGATTAATGTTGGTTCTCGTCAATTGCCCTTCCCGCCTCCAGTCAATATAAATATCAATATCACAGAGTTTGGTATTTTGACAACCCTATATACAACCAACAGACGTGGTGGACATGGAGTACTCGCTGCAGATCACGTTCCGCGAGCAGTGGCTCGACCAGCGGCTGGCCTACGACAAAATGGGGCTGAGCAACGCGCCCAAGTTCCTCACTGTTCCGCACGTCAAAACGCACCTCTGGCTCCCGGACACCTTCTTTCCCACCGAAAAGTCCGCACATCGGCACATGGTTGGAGGGGGAAAGGTCGAATTTGAATGTTGTGAGTGCCTGTCTCCCCCAGATTGACACCGAAAACATGTTTGTGCGCGTCTACCCGAACGGTACCAATGCAATATAAACAAACGCATTCAAATGGTTACCAATTGATTGTTCTCTCTAGGCACTGTGCTCTACAGTAAGTGCCGAACATAATGAGCGAACGCATTGCGGACTGTGGAGATCTCCGATTGCCAGGCTCTCGTCTGTCGCTGATCTGCTCCTGTCCGATGCACTTGCAGCTCTACCCGCTGGATGTGCAGCACTGCGACTTCGACCTCATCAGCTACGCCTTCACCACACGGGACATCGTACATAAGACGGCAGAAGAGCGAAAAACTCACGAATCTGATTCGCAGATCTACGAGTGGGACAAGAACAAGGAGCCGGTCCAGCTGAAGAAAGGCGTCGGTCGCGATCTGCCCAACTTTCTGCTGGACGAGATCGACACCGGGGCAAGCGGGAGGCGGCCAATGCGGTCAATCGCGCTACCTTTTGCAGGTGGAGTGCACCTCCCACACCAACACGGGCACCTACGCGTGTCTGCGCATGCGGATGCGCCTCTCCCGGCTGATGACCTACTTCACGCTGCAACTCTACTTGCCCACGTCGATGATCGTGGGCGTCAGTCTGGTCAGCCTGCATTTATTTACTATATTCAGCTAAAGCTCGGAAAATTTGGAGTATTGGAACTTGAAATTAAATAATTAATATCAAATGGAATAAAGGCCTGGGAGTGCAAACCTACCTATAATGTTATACTTAGTTACAGCTTATAGGTAAGTAGGTACCCATTCTTTTTCTCTGCGCTCACAAACTATAATTATTCTTATAGGACCTATTCTGGCTAAGCGCCCGTATTTTTTCCAAAAATCCCCAGGTCAGCTTCTGGATCGACATGCACTCCACGGCTGGGCGTGTGGGGCTGGCCATCACCACGCTGCTGACCATCACCACAATGCAGTCGTCGATCAACGCGAAACTACCGCCCGTTAACTACGTGAAGGTCGTGGACGTCTGGTTGGGGGCGTGCCAGGCATTTGTGTTCTGGTCAGTCCAATTGAGGCGACAGCGCCCAATTCCATCCAAGTGCCTTTGCGCAGCGCCCTCATAGAATACGCGGTGGTCTGCTACAAGGACACCGCCCTGCGCAACACCCACCGCAAGGCGTCCGAGTTGAGGATGGCGCAGAGACGGCGAAGCGTGGCGGCGGCTCCTTACCACCGGCGGACGTCCACTGCAGTGGAGATGGCCGAGCGCCAGCAGTGGGCGGACTGGGAGAGGCAGGCCGAGGAGAGGGAGATCCCGCCGTGCACCTGCGAGCTGGTCCCGCCAGAATGACATTTTGTGTACATATTCCCTTGGCAGGGCGGCATCGGCTTTGCGGTGCTGGCCTCGCTGGGCATTGTGCCGCCCACGTTCAGCAGTCCCCTGATGAACACCTCCCTTCTGCTCCCCCTGGACAGTGTCGGCACCGCCGGACGCAGAAGGTCGGTGGCCGCCAACCTTGCCACTGCCTCCGACAGCCAGGCCAACAACACCGGAGGGGCCACCCACTTCCACGTGGTAGAGCACTCGGAATTGTCCTAGCTTGATCGCGTGTTCAGCTCGAAATGCAGCCCAAGCAGAGAAACCGTGTTTGGGCGTATTTACGACGAAAACTGCGCAAACCGGACTATCTGCCGGCACGCATCGATTGGTACGCGCGCATCTGGATGCCGATGAGCTTTTTGCTGTTCAACTTCTGCTACTGGAGCATTTGCCTGGGAATGGCCGCAAAACAGCGAATGGAGAGAAAATAAGAGGAGATCCCTCGTATCCTTCCCAACCTCGTCTGATTTTAAATTTATTTACCGAATGCAGTTTGTAAACTAAAGGCACAAACAAACATGGCTGGCAAATGGGAGCGATAAGACGGAGCAGTCGACGAAAACATTGGCCAAAAACTGAGCGAACAAACAAAGGAACAAAGGAAAATGGGCATCTAGGGGACTGGCGGTTTATCGGAGTTACTGCGGAGATGGGCTCGGATTGGAGAAGCGAGAACAAAGACCCATAAAAGGGGGCCCAACGCAAGAGTGGAAAACAACTCCACGGCTAAAAGGGCCAACCGGGAAGTCGAGGCGGTTTCAGATTCTGGATAGTAATATTTTGAGATTTAGACATTTTACTGTCAAAAAACGAGTCAAAGTGAGGCAACAAAATGGTCGGAATCTACGAGCCTCACACCAAACAGGTGAGACATTGGGTGTCGATTGATGGTTTTGCACACCAATTCCCCTCCAGAATCTGCCCTATGTGCGGATGGTGAACAACTACGCGGCAGGTCTCAGCCAGAAGGTCACCATCATCGGCACCCCCAACCACGACTCGTGCGAGAAGATGCAGATCAGCTTTGTCTACTACCGGGTGCGCTCCTACATCAAGGAACTGCTGCAGATCGAGGCCAGATTCAGGGCAAGTGTTTGGATTCGGTGGAGCGGGGTTGGAATGACCCTGCCCTCAATTGCAGGAGCAAAAGCTGCTGATCACGCACCACTCGACCGGAGAGGAGAAGCTGGCCGAAAGCCCGTTTCCCTTCAAGCCGGGCAAAGACTTCAAGATGGAGATACTTTTGGACAGACAGAACCCTCTAGTGGTAAATGGACGGGCATCAATCCTGTTTGGGTACAACTTGTGACCGCTGCGGCCGTTTCAGATCAAGGTGGACGGGGCCGAGGTGAAGCACGCATATGGCAAGAAGTGGGCATTTGCTGTAGTCAGGGGCTGGGCAAGTGATTTGCAGACACATCGACGACTATTTGCATCTGGTGACGGTGAACGGGGAAGTGAAGTTGCACGAGTTCCACGTGGACCCAGGCAACAGAGGCAGACTAATTCCGCGGTTTCCACCTGACGTGATTCAGAGCCCGCCAGACAAGTGATGGAGCACGGATCCAGAGTGGTGGTCACTCCCCCCAATGTTCGTCCCAACCCAACACGCACAGCACAATAAAGAATAAATGGACTTGTTAACCACAGGCGAATGCGTTCCTCTCTTACTGGGACGGGCACCGCGGCTACTACCAGAGCGGCTACTTCCACTACCTGAGCGGCTTCACCAGCAACAAGAGGATCGTGATGGACGTGAGCATGGCCGACCGCCTGCCCTCCTACGTGATTGAGCTGGTCTCGATGGAGAACCGGATAGGGCCCGGCTTCAAGCTGTTCCGACCGTTCGTCCTGCTCATTGAATTTGAGGCGGGTGGGACACAAGGCCGAAATTGAATCGGGGTCCGGTTCAGAAGCGAAAAGTGTACTTGTGCTCACGGGCTGAGCCGGAGGAGACGGACAACAACATGTTCGACTGTCTGTCGGAACGGTTCCAGGTGCTGGAGGTGAAGAAGCCGTTCCCGTTCTTCTACGAGCAACGGATGACCCTGGAGCTGGTCTCGGGCGACCACAGTTCGGTGGAGGTGAACGTGAATGGCAGCCAATTGGGCCGCCTCGACGTGCCCACCTTCGACTTGAGTTTGGTGAACATGCTCGTGGTCGGCTACTACTTCAAGATGTACTCCCTCGCAATCAAGCCAGGTCCCTCCCCCAGAGGCATTTTTTGTGGTTGTTACCTTTGGCCAGTGCAGAGGTGGACCAATTCTTCCTCTCTGGAGGCATTGGCGAGAAAGCGGGCGGCGGAGTGGTCCTGGAGTCGGAGGGCAAAATTGGCCGCATTTGGGTTGGAAAATTTGGGATTACTATTCTAGTTCAGTTTTAGTTGTTGTGCCATTGCAGAAGACGCCGTACACGTACACCAACATTGGCGGTTTCGTTCCCCCCAAGTGGTTCCGCATCTTCGGCAAAGTGCCCAGGAACGGCTACTTCCATGTGCAGTTCCTGGACGGCGCAGGGAACTTGGTGTTTTCGTTTTCGATCAACGTAGACCCTCCGGACTGGAAGGACCCGGCTGGAAATGTGCACAAGACCACACCACCACCACCATACAATAGCATTCCTCAGCCCCTCAATTGTAGAAGTACGTCAGCCATTGCTACTGGGCGGGACACAGCGTCACTGAGACGGTCGCCACGGGCGACGCTGTTGCCATTCCATTCGCGGTTGGGCGTCCGTTCACGTTGGACTTCACTGCCGGCAACAAGGAGATCCATGTGTGTGGGGCTCTGGGGGCAAATGCCAACCAATGGGAGAATGGAATGGGCTCTTGTCAGGTGGATGTGAACGGAAAGCGGTTCTATTCGACCACCGGGTGGAAGGAGGACGACCTGAAGAAGATAAACACTCTCAAAATTCTGCACACCGTCACCCTGTTCGGCGTGTACTCGGAGCGCACTGGAATTCTGGTCCCCCTTTTAGTTCTGAAGCGTAAATACCGCCGTTTTGAAGAAACTGCCCTACGAATGCGATCTTTTCGGCTTCCTGTCGCCGACGCACTTCCGCATTTTCGGCTCAACGCCCAAGGAGGGAGTTTTCTTTGTGCGCCTGTACGACGACAAAGCGGGCGAAGACAAGGAAAAGTGGATCATGAGTTTCGCCGTCAACCTGCAAGCGGACGTGAGCGGACAGAAGACGGGGGTTGGACCAACCATAAAACGGAATTGATTGCAGAAGAAGTGGATCGACCGCCACTGGCTGGGAAAGCCGGACTACAAGGAGAAGATAGCCGAGGGGGACAAGGTGCCCTTCTCGGTCGGACGTCCCTTCATGTTGGACATTGTCGCCGGAAACGAGCAGATCATCGTCAGTCCCATAGCCTTCCCTGGATTCCCAAATTCCCATCCCTTGCAGTTCAACGTGGACGGCGAGAAGTTCAACACTGTGGCCACCATCAGCGCAGACATGAAGACCATTTCCAAACTGCGCGTGTACGAGAATATCCAACTGCACTCCGTCGAACTGGTAAGCCAAAAGTGGATGGGCTAAGCCATCGATTTGCTGCAGAATGTGCCCTACACGGCGGATATCAAGGACGGTTTCGTGAAGGCCGGCAAAAAGATTCGATGTGTGATTGTGCCGCTGAACCAGGGCGACACCCGTTCCCGTTTCGACATGTTCGACTCCAACAACGACATCCTGTTCCACTTCGGCCTTCGCCCTGACGTAGCTTGGGAAGGGACTTTCTCCCAATTGCCGCTTGCCGTTCAGGTGAAGAAATGTGCGCGCAACACGTTCAAGAAGGTGGACGGCTGGCTGAGTGAGGAGGACAGTGGCGGCTTCCCGTTCGTGCTGGAGAAACAGCACACGCTGGAATTTGTGGCGCAAAAGGAAAAAATAGAGGTGACAAAGAAAGCGCAAAGGCCGATTGCGGAATGGAAGGGCTTTTAAGATTCACGTGGACGGGAAGAAGGAGTACGAGTTCAAGGCACGCGACGACCTCAGCGCGGTGAAGAAGTTCGAGGTCAGTGGAGAGCTGATTCTGCAATCGGTGAATGTGCTGGAGAAGTGAGGGGGTGAAATAGGTAGCCCCAATGGAATGGAGAACTAGAACCCAATCAAAAAACACTTCCAATACAATATTTTAACAATAAAAGTATTATAAGGCAGGGGTGAACTGAACTGACTGGACATGGAAGGGATTTGGGTTCTTGGACTTGTATGTGCCGTCCTTCCCTTCTTGCTCTCATCCCCACTGCCCTCCCCGTTTGCTGCCTCTACACATCTGTCCATCTCTTCTGTTATTATGCTGATGGCTCTCTGATTGCTTTACACTATCCTTCCTTCCTTCCTGCTTCCTCCCTCTGATTCCACTTTGCTGTCCGTTCCGCCCATCCTTGTACCCCGATTGCTCGCCATATAAAAGGAGAAGCCGCAGACCCTTCGGGGGCTCAGTTGGTTTCTTTCCATCTCACCTGTGCATTTCTTGTTTGCACACTTTTCACATCTTTTATCTCGTGACGAATAAAGATCAAAACCAATTCCCCGCGTCCGCTAAAATCCAAGTCCCCAGTCCTCCCATTGTTTGGGGAGTAGAAGGTCGGGAAGGGCCCCCCAGCCTTACTGTATAATTGCTGATCATGTAAATTGCGTTGATGTTTTATGCTTTAATTCACACTTTTGGCTAGTTTTTCCGTTATACTTTTTACCATTCGCCAACTTTTGGGGGCGGAGGGGCCAAACCTCAGGCATGAACAGCCGTATTCTGAAATAACTGAATTGCTGTGACAAGTTACATACATTAAGAACAGCGTAAACAGTGGAAAATTTGATTAAAGGCCAAATTCACTTCTTGGAAGCTGAACGACAACCACGTGTTTAATCAAATTAATGCCTCAACGACGCTACCAATTTTTTTGTAATCAAATCTGAGGGGCGAAGCTACCGTCGATTGTGTGTTATTCAACAGTATTTAATTCTGTCCCTGTCCACAGCTTGGCTTTCAGATGAATTTATCCCCCGACTCCATGTCCCAGTCGAACTCTTCCTCCCCAACCCCTCTGGTGCTTCCACTCGCACTCGGCATTGTGCAGGTTGTGCAGAACTGGACGGCACTGGTGTCGTACGCGGTCACGTGTTCGGCGATCGGGTCGCTGCTGTGGGGGCTGCACCGGGGCTGGGCCTGTCTGCGCGTGAAGCAGATCTCGCCCTCGC